>VMKM01000736.1:0-250906 GCA_008360985.2 Macquaria ambigua
GGGACAGATGAACACAAAGGCGCCCAGAGCTGATTTACACACATCCAGCAAACAATAAGAGACGGAGAAGAATTTTATCCGTGGATGCTGCCAAAGCAAACATAATGAAAGCAGCTCAGAAAAGAAGATGCCGCCTGCAGCTCAGCTGGCTACTGGACAGCTGTTATTCTAAGAAAAGCTGCTGTTGTGAAGATCTGTGTGTGTGGGTGTGTGTGTGTGTGTGTGTGTGTGTGTGTGTGTGTGTGTGTGTGTGTGTGTGAGCGAGGGAAAAAAAACATTCACATGTGATGAGTAGGGAGCAGTTTGTGGAACAGTAGCACTTACAAACTTGCATATTCACACAGTAACAGGTGGGTTCCTATATAACTCACATGTGCTTAGTGATTAGATTAATGAGAAAACCTGATGAAGTAGGGATGTCAAACATGTCGATCCCTCTATTGTTTTTACTTGCTGAAATCACTAAATAACAAACAAGCCAGAACAAACTGCTCAGTGAGTTTTTAGTGTGCAGAAAACCCAAGTTTCTGTGGTCAGCGTCTAAATATGATACTTGCTTCAACACCACAACACAACTGTATAACAGATGTGATTCTCTGCCACAGAACATTGGACAGGCAGAGGTAAACAGACACGCGTGCGTGTGTGTGTGTGTGTGTGTGTGTGTGTGTGTGTGTGTGTGTGTGTGTCTTTGTAATAAGATTTTAAAAAGTAGAATGAGGGCTAAATTAAATCAGTGCACAAGGGAGAGTCTGGGCGGTCAGGGCAAGAGCGGTTAACAGGAGACAGTAAACAGGTATTGGTGATTGATGCTATCAGCAGCCATAGCCAGCTCCTTGAATAAGGAAGTGTTCACTGAAGGACCTGTTGACAGAGGTGTGTGTGTGTGTGTGTGTGTGTGTGTGTGTGTGTGTGTGTGTGGAGCAAATATTACGACTCACAAAAAGGAGGAAATCAAACTACTACTTTGTTTTAATTAAGTCACTTGCACATGCGATCAGTTATCTTCACTCTATTTAGTTTTGGACGTGAATAAAAGAGGGTATTGCCATGAGCTGGGACTCCTTAGATTACTCACCTGTACTGTAACCAGGTATGTACATTTTAAGCAGTTTCATTAACCAATTGGCGTTCACGTTAATAATCAATAAACAGCGTAAATCCAACCCCTGAAGAAGCTACCACATAGAAAACCAGTGACCTTGAGATGCATAAATAATGTACCAACCCTTAAACCCATGGTTAATATATCCTGGATTGATCAAACTCTCAACAGTGATTAATTGATCATTGATTACTCATTACCATCCCTACCAGATCAAGTTTAATTTATGAAGTCAGCTATAAAAGTTAGAATTAGTAAAGCAAATAAATATAATTAAAACAAGCAGAAGATAAAAATGTAAAATGTAGGCAAATGAGATCTTCTCTCCAGTGTGACAAAAACTATCCTGAACATTAATATGACCAGCTTTAATAAAACCACTGCCAGCAATCACAGCACAAGATCTAACAAACTTGGCCAGTAAGCAACTGGGGGCAATACGGTCATCCAATCAGCTAGCACAGGCGCAGAGTGCCATGCACCACCACAGCTATTTTTCTGCAGTCCAGAAAAGCACTATTGGCACATTTATCTCTGTCAGTGGCACACATGAGACGAAGAGACTGGAGCATCTGTCTCAATCTACACATACACATACTGTCCACAGTATGGAGTTATGGAGCGCCAGACAGTCCCTCCTACAGACATACGTCCCGTCAAACAGAACTGGGAGCTGAGTTTGTCATCCAAGCTGTTCTCTGCATCCATCCCTCCATCACTGCTATCCAATCCTCAGAGAGGTCACACATACAAAGGCAATCATGGACACACATATATACACACACACACGCAGCCGAGCGCTGACTTTGAACTGCATTAAGAGAAACATTAAGGACAGGCCGAGTAGTTCAGGAGTGCATGGCTGGACGTTCATGCTTTGATTCAAACATCCACTCCCACACTCAATTACTGATCCACTCATTCACACATCAATCCATTGATTTACATACATTTTAAACTCTATGGTCATTTACTCTGGCTGAATGAAGGTGTAAAAACTTGTTCTGTTTTGTTTGATCAGAGCAATGCTGAACCTCTCTAATGGAATTCAACATTATAAAATCTTTGCATAGTTTTAACTGGAACCAGCAAATATCTGCAACTACATTTTTTTGTTGTGGTCCTATCAATGCCATTTATCTCACCTCCTTCTGTTTATGCCGACCTCTCTCTCACTTGGGCATCTCCCCCTGTCTGCTAATGTTAAACCCTCCAGCAAGGGTCGCACTTCCACTAATAGGAGCCCCGCCCAGTTCCTCCCTTGGTGTTCCCATTCGTGCTCAGGGAGGAACTGAGGGATAAACACACAAACACACTAAATAGGACCCAACTCTGGCCTACCTCCATGCACACGTCTGTGGAAGCACACACACACACACAGATATTCACCTCTGCCCCCAGACTCCCTTCTACCCACAAGCCCTTGCAACCAATTAGTTTAGTAGAATTGGCCAGAGGGGCGCCCCTCTCCTTGCACACTCTGCCTGGATTGGTTGAAGCAGGCGGCAGGAAGCGAGATGGTGGGCGATAAGGGGGACATAAACCAGCATTCCTCCTGGGGGTTTACATTTTATGTGGGTGGGTGAGCAAAGCCATTTGTTATCAGATGTGTCAGAAACCTAACTGACAGCAAAAATCAAGTGTAAAAAGTCAATCTTGCGACTACAGAAGGATTCACTTGGGAGTGTTTTTTTCCCTTGTTTTCTTATTTCAGAAGCAACCACACTGAGAGGGAAAGGCAGTTCCAAAATGGTGGTTTGTGTACTTGCTTAGTTGGCTAGAGGCCTGCGGATCGACTGGTGTTGTTGTCATGTGTCTGCTAATGTCCACTGCTCCTCCCTCGTGATTGAAATGAATTACACTGAGTCACATGCTTGCTGTCCACACACCAGAAATATTGTGGATCCAGTTGATCTCATTAACCTAAATTCTGAGTTGTGTCGGTCAGATGTTGGTACAGTACACACAGGCAAACTAAAAGAGGAAAACTGACAGCACATGACAGAAAAAAATTCCTCAGGAAAAAAAAAAAACCTCATTCCACTCTATCTCTGTCAAGATATGAATCGCACAAGGAGTAGTCAGATGATATATGGCTATATACAGTGCACACGCACAACCACAGGTGCACCACAGTTCATTCAAAACACCAGGAAAACATAGCTGTGCGAGTCATCTATGTCATGTGTATGTGAGTGTGTGTCCAACAGACAGCAGAGTGCAGTATGTCTGACAGGCTGCGAGCAGAGCACCGGAGCAAAACCTTATTTAGTTGCAACAATGCCATCACAAGGCCCAGAGCAGGAGACACTGGAGAGAGGAGGCAACAGCCAAGGCATGCTAAATATTAGCTGGGTTGGACATCATTCTGCCTGGTGATACAAACACATGCGTCGTAAGAGACTAGCTCACTAGCTCATAGTCTATATTAAGCACAAGCTATGGATGCTACTCAAGTGTCATCTTCAATATATATTAGGAGGCGCAAATAATAGAAGCGGACGTCTCGATTTGAGTGCAGCTTCCTCAGATTGGCAGGGCCTGCAGAGTCCCATACAGCATGCCAAAACTATTATAATTTATCTGCCTATTTCATTACATGCCAGTTTATTTAATAACACTCTATTGCACCCTACTATATGATGAGAAGTTAATCTGAAGGCTTCGTCAACACAGAATGTGACTTACTTGTGTTTCATTTTTTTTCTACATGGACTCCGTCACTGTGTAATTTCACGTGCATTTTAAACTTACTTAATCTTACTATAGTCATATATATATATATAAATATATATACACACATACATAACTGATAAAATGTGGTGGTGCCATTTTACTTATTAGGTAGGACAGCACCTATATGCCATGACAAGAGACGGGGACTTTATTAAACTACTGTACATCACTGATACATAACGAGCAACTTTAGACTGTCATAAAGTGAATGATTAGATGATTCAGACACACCTGCTTATCAGACTATATTAATACTATATTTTAAAAAGTCAAGTATGGCGTGTGTGTCTCTAGATGCTCAGCAAAAACCTTGATACAGATACATTTCTAGTGAGAATCATTTTTGCATAGTTCTCGTTCATCGCTTTATCTCCACAGATTCAGTTGGAACTAGAGCTGAAACAATGAATAAATCCATAACTATTTTGAATTTTAATGTTAAAATGACTGAACTGAATTATCGTTGGGGTTTGTACTGTTGGACGGATAAAACAAGACATTTGAAGACGTCACCTTTGGCTTTAGGAAATTGTTTTGTGCATTTTCCCTTTTTTCCTGACATTCTATAGACCGAACTATCAACTGATTAATCAGGAAAGCAATCTGCAGATCAATAAAAAATGAAAATTCTTAGTTGCAGCCCAACTTTGATCCACTGTCTTCATCTTGTGCTGTAGTGCATTTCTCTCGTTTACACTTTACCTAAGCTGGGTGGAAAGTTGCTCCAAGCGACACACCCACAAGAAGACACAAACACAGCAGCATGCACACATATGTCTCTGAAGCCAAAACCATGCAGGAGAGAAAACAGAAGAAAGGAAGAGTTATAGTCACTAAGCAGTCACAAATTACAGATGAAAACTGTGTCTCTTATACAAACAAAAGACTGAAATTCACACTTTTGCCAAAAACATAAGAGCTGTGGACAAACATGTCATGACCAATCACATGGGGAGTAACTCAGACGTGCACCAATCACAGGCACATCGCGGCCATCTTTAGCAACAGGAGCCAGGGCTGACAAGTTTGGTCTATCATTTTGAGGCCCAGAAATTCCTGCATGTCTGCATACCACAGTGTGCAAGGGGAAGGAAGAGGGGGAGAGAGGGAGAGAGAGAGCACAAAGCAAAGGAACAGAGGGACAGAAAGGAAAAAAGGAGAAGGGGAGGGAGTGCAGAGGGAGGATCTTTCACATAAGGTGGAGCAACATAAGCAAGGAAGAGAAATGGAGAGAGAAAAAGAAAAAGACAGGGAAAGACCATTTCTTCTCTTTTTCATCATACTGTTTTAGCGGCATCTGACGCTTTTTGCAGGCTTTTCCACACATGACTAGACGACTAGACATCCCAATCATGTTGGTAAAATTATATAAAGTGTAGTGAGGAAAGGTGGGGGAACATAGTGAAGTGCAGGGAATGCATACTATGAGCATGACTGCAGTCTTGTCATGTGCTACAATTTTCTGTTCAATATAGATACTGTACTGCGAGAGAGATAGAGATGACCGTGAAACAGCAGCAGCCATTTTTACTGCGGTCTTATAACTCTGTCACCACTCTGGTATCACCGAGGGATGCATTTAGGCAAAGAGAGAAAGATTATCATAGCAATTTTATATCTGTCTTGCAAATATATATTACCACTCAAGCTATCAGGAAGAGAGTGGAGATGGCATAGGCAGCCAAGGGCTTAATGTTTTTACAACATCACTTTTATACGACAGGACCGTTCTGGCATGATCAGATAAGTGGAGAGGCAGAATAAAATGACTCTATAGTGTTTCAAGACAGCAGCAGGAGTGAGGCCAGATGTTCAGCTGAAGTAACAACTGATGGGAAAGAGAGAAAATTAGCTACAGCTTTTGAATAAGCCCTCATTTTATGGAGCACCAGCCTGAAAGGGAAACTTAAAGCTGTCGGTTTCAACATTCACAACGTCATCCTGTGACCTCCACTCAGCCCTTATCCATTACTTAAACCAGGGTTCATGTCTTCATATCCTGTGTATCAACGCATGACACTTAAACATAAACACACACACACACACACACACACACACACACACACACACACACACACACACACTGTTGGCATCAACATTGATCTGGCCATGTAGTTGCGTTTACTCATGCGTGAATGTTACCCATGTCACATATTTTTTCGCTTCTGTGTAAACATTTGTTTCACTACATATTCTACAGTTTTCTTCTACCAGCTCCAGAGTAATGCGAGTGAGTCTCAACACAAATGCCACAACAAGTGGTACAAGGTGCAGGTCAGAGGAAAGTACCTGCAAATTGGAGTTATGCCATTCTGTGTACTGATGCCAACAGTGTAGGGGTGACACAGCCACTGAGCCATTCAGCATAACAGAGAGATTCAGACGAAACTGGCTCCTCTAATAACAAAATGCTTCATGACACCATGTCCTTACTAGATGAGATACTGGATTTCTTTATGGGATATCTTACTACAACATGTAAGGTCAAAGCTTGCTCCAGGTGCTCCAGCTGGGGAGAAATCAAAGAGAAAAAACAAACAAACACTGAAACTCATCAAAACTTCATTACAGACTACTGAGCAGCTAGCCAGACTTTAAGGACGCTTTACTGGGGGTAGCAAGTTTTGAATCTGCTCCAGAGCTGGCAGACAGTTAAATAAGATAGGAAATTAATACTGTTTCATATACATTATCCTGGGCAAATATGATTTTCATGTCTAGATGTTAGCAGTAGAGCAGGTCAGTAGGGTTTTGAAGTGTGTGTCCCTTCTGCTAGGCAAAAACACTACGAATACACACACCTGTCCATGTTCCACATTAGCACTTCCTGTCTTTGTGAGCCCTCCTGGAATGTGTGCGTGTGTGTGTGTATATGTGTGTATGTGTCCATGTCCTACCCTGTAGTTACGGCCAGCAAATGGACCACTGGTTTCTGACCCCCATCTTCTGCCCCCAAGCCTCTACTTGCTCACTTCTGACCTGGGTGGGTCAACCCAGGGTCACATTCTCCCAATAATGCATCCCTGCATCTGTCCACCCCACCCCACCCCCCTCACCCCCCTCACCCCGGGCCTAGTGTCACAAGTATCGCCTTAAATAGACAGAGGTTCTGTGGACTGCACTATTACAGCCTGCACAGGAGTGCTAGTCACCATCAAAGCTCCCGTTTACTGAGAATTACACTCCTTTCCCAGACACTTCACACAATCTGGGGTAGGGCTGGACTCCCTGGAGGGCACTGTGTTTTTTTGCACTAAGAGAAACCTGTTAAATGGTCCAAGGAAAAGATCCATTTCTTCATTTCTTGAAAGCCAAGGACATGACATTCACTGAAGGGAGCTGGGTCTGGCCAGAACTACGTGGAAAGAGTTGGGTTTGGAAGCAACTTCAAGGATGGGGAGGTCATATGAGGATAAACAAGTTAAATTCAGGAAAAGCAAGTTTAGAAACACAAAGATGATTTCCAGCACTGAGGGCTTCCTTTAGCACACGCATGTTTTTGAGATTTAAGTCACAACTGTTTTGACTGTTGACTGCTTGCTACCAGACCAGCGTGTACACATGGTCAAAACAGCAAGAAACAATAATTAGAAAGCAGAATAATAATTTTTCAAGTGTTAGGTGTCAGATGAGCACAAACTCCACAACCCACACACCACCAAGATTACATTCTCAACCTGTGGGAAACTCTGCTTTCCCAAGAAGGTGATGTAACAACAAAATTCTTGAGAATTTCAAATGTCCAAACACTCCTCCTAACCCTTTCAGCCGAGCCGTTGTACCACCTCAAAGCCTCCCATGAAATTCCAAGTATTTGACGGAGCATAAGCATCACATATTCCAAATACAGTACATACTAGTAGCAGCGTTTACAGACTATGTTAAGCCTCTAACACGCGGTTCTGAGATCACGTATGCATGAACGTAGACGGAGCTTCCTTGCTCCGCTGAAGCAGCAGTGTTGTTCCCTTTATGGCGAGTTAATGATGTACACATAGGGACTGTATCTGCTTTGACTGAGTTACAAAACATCACTTCATTTTAGGCTGAGCTGTGTTGATAGAAGGCGTGTTATAATAAACACTGTAACAAACACTTTACACACCAAAATCTTTATGCCAACTGTCACACTGTTTATTGTAGGCTTCAGATTTCATATGTCATGTGTATTCTGATATAAGAGCAGTGAAACCCTGTGTAATGTTTCACAATATACTGTACATAATATAAAATTGTGTGCACATCCAATAAGTGCTGTAGGACCTAAGTGAGTGTGATTACTGTGTCAGTGTTACAATATTGACTTTACTATTAGATCTTGTGGCAGGTACAGGGAGGGTTTGGTCACCACTAAGATGGGGGTAGGGGGCAGTTTTTATCTGCTTGATATAAATCCATAATAAAAATTGATCACAAAAACAACTGTTGCCATGTGAGCACCATCCGTTTTGATACAAACAAATTCATGATGACATGATATTAAAAAGTGCTTTAGTATCTTATGTATGAAACAGCAGCAGACTTCAGGATCGGAAGATTTGGACAAGCTGTGTCACAGTACGCCTAATAGAAAACATTGTCCGCTTTTCTGGTTGCCATGTTAGGACTGGTTGTATTTGTCAGTTGACGAGTCAGCACTGGACCATGTTGGCACAATACAAGACCATGGGGCTACTGTGTCTTCAATATCAAGTGTGCGTGTGTGTGTGTGTGTGTGTGTGTGTGTGTGTGTGTGTGTGTGTGAGTTAGTGTGTGTGTGGGGGGTTGATGTCAGAACTGGAAGCAGGCAGTCATCTGATCTGGCCAAACACCTGAAAACAATCCCCTTCCCTCGACCAGAGGGAGGGTCGTGTCATTTTCCTCCCTCACAAACAAACACTTCATGCAATCCTTACAGCTCACCTCTCGTCTCAGCTGCCTGAATTCTATTTTCTGACAAACTGGTTCACAACCTGGGGGTTTGCATTTACTGGAGGTCTGCAAAACGATTAAGGAAATAAACATTTGCAGCACTGTCAGAGCTCGGCATTTCTGTTAAAGGGTTGCGGATCTAGAGAGCTGTGATCCATTCATCTAACTTTTCTTTCCTTTCATTTTCTCTCACATGTAAATAATACATTTTACCCCCCCCCCCCCCCATCCCACTCTCTTCGCCCGCCAGCCTTCCCCCAGGGCCCAGTTGTACAGCTCGGCAGTAGGAAGTGCTTTGGACAAAGGCAGGAAGTAATGAGGAAGTCCTTTCAGACAGCTCAGGCCGTAATAACCACTCGCCTGCCAACATGCTTTCCTCCACAGCTCACAAACACAAATTCTCACAGAAAAACACACATCAAACCACTCGTGCACAGATGGAATCAAACTATTACCCTCATTGGGAAGGTATATCAATCTCCTTCTCAATATCCCCTTGTCCTAAGTTAAAAGTAAAATGTGCATTCTTAAAAAATGCAAAACAAGAAGGCATTAAGAGATAAGGAATGACTTTCTCCTTCTTGACACTTAAAAAAACAACACAGTGCTGCAACAGTAGCCATACATCTTGTTCCAGCATGTTGGTATCCTCAGAAGCCCCAATCCTCGCTACACTATAGGCTACTTACATCTCAACTAACAGCCAATCCCCTGTTAGAATAGTGGGCAGCAGTGTCAGCGTGCTCCACTTAGCCTCATGTGTACGTTTGTGCTCCACTTGGCTCTCTGTGCAAGTGTGTATTTGTTGTGCATGTGTCTATCTGAATGTGTACCGTTACACTTGGCGTATCTCATGTGCACTTTGTGTGAGTGTGTGTGTGTGTGTGTGTAGAGCAGGATGTGGGAGTGCCCGTCCATTGATGAGCTGGAGGAGAGAGGAGAGAGGAGAGAGAGTTTTCCAGATCCCCTGGGGCGCTCGGCTAGCACTGCCTGCCTGCTACTGCACTCGCTGCACGAATGGAGCGGGTAGAGGGAAATACACACACAAACACGTACACATGCATGTACATAACTGATGCCAGCTTATCAAAGTTAATTTGGATTTGTTAACAAGGATGCAAGCTGCCAGGAAGGAAAACACAAGAGCACGATTGCTAACTCCATCTGTCTGTTTCTATCCCTCCTTCCCTCTTCTCTTCCCCTCTCTTTCAGTTTTTGTCTCTTCCTCTCACTCCTCGTCCCTTATAAGATATTCATGGTAATTCAAACACCAGTGAGTGTGAGTGTGTGTGTGTGTGCGTGTGTTGATGTAAGGCAAGCCACCACGGAAAAGCTTTAACTATCACAAATGGACAGCATCAAAGAGGAGCTTGCATGTGTCTATAGCAATAAATGAGAGAGAGAGATGAGAACAAATGCTTGCAGCTCTCTCTTCTGTGTTTAAGAGTGTATCACTATCAGGATCACATCACTTGCAATTCACTTTACTCAGAAACTGGAACGGAGAAGGAAATTGAAAACAATTCAAATACTATCGTTCAAGTGTTTGCTCTCTACTTCTTCCTGTCCGAATGAACAGAAAAGGGAGACAAAAGGTTCACGTTTTTCACTTTGGGAGAGAACCAATTTCCTGAAATGTGCTGCGAGATCAGGAGATTCACAAATCATGACAATTTATTTCTAATATTATCAAGGCAAATAACTGTAATTAATATCTGGGATCATAAGATCTAGAAAAAAAACAGACAATCATTTTGGCTGTAATAATAAAGCCCTAACCCCAATGCTGGTGTGAATCAATGTGTCCCAGACTCTTTCAGTACTTTGTTTTCCTCTTACTGTGTACAAGTTATTCAGTTAACTGTAAAACAAGCTCCCACTTCCAGGCAGCCAAGTTAATTTCAGTGAGGGGGAAGACAGCAAAGGATAGCGTTTCGAGCTCGTGTACCCTCTCACTGGAAAAGCATCTGGGTCAAAGTTGAAGTGGCCCCAGGGCTCCCCAGGGCTCCACACTTTGCGATTATTCATGTTTCACTTCAGGTATCATATCAGTATTCATCAAATAATGTCAAATGATATCCAGTCCTGCTTAAAAATTACACAAAGATCTTAATACAGTTAAGTTGTTAGAGGAATCTGCTACCTTTTGGTGATTTTCGTTCGCTCTAACGTAATGTAAAATTAGTAATGTGTCATTATTTATTATAAATGAGCCATAACTTTTACATACCATAGTCCCCAATATGAAGGATCCTTGGACTCACACAAACAAGCAGAAATCATGCTGTGTGTTATTTTTCCACTTTTGAGACACATGAATGCCATTTACAGGAAGCGTAACACTCCTTGCACTCTCAGGCAGTCTGTCCCTTCGTGTTTATGTTCTTGTGCTCCCTGTGTCACTGAGCACTAAACGGCTAATTAAGAACACCAGCTCCAGAAAAACTCTTTCATTTACTTTTCATTAGAAACAACTGCAGAAACTGAACCAAAGCAAGACAGAAGAGAGGAAGAGAGAAGAGAGAGAAGGGAGTCTGGAAGCAGCCTGAGCGGAGACACTTTTACACCCCAATTAAGAGGCTGGCCTAGCTAAGTGTTTTTGTTTGGTTGTGGGCGCAGGCCAACAGCACGCTTCATTGAAAGCCTCAATCCTTAATACTGTCATTTTCTTTCTCTCTTTAGCCTGCTCTAGCTTGGCCACTTGCCACTCTGGCAAAAGTGTGTGTGTGGTTTTTGAGTGCGTGTACCTGGGAGCCACACTTGAAACGCCCCGCCATGTTTGTTTTGCTCTGTTTATTTTGCTTTGCCCAACCCCTTCTCTTCCCCTCCTGGCCTCCTCATCTGGCCCTCATCTCATCAACACCGACTGTCCGCATTCATTTGATAGCATGAGAAATAAAAGACTAATGGAAATGTCATTGATGACAATTTCCATTACCAAGGCAACCATGAATACCAGCTGAGTATTAATCTGTTATGATTACCTTAGAGAAACAACATAGTGATACCATTCAATGGCAACATACATGGATATTAAAGGAATAGTTCAACATTTAGGAAATACGCATATTTGCTTTGTTGCCCTGAGTTAGATCAGAAGATCGACATCACTCTCATATCTGTCCATTAAATATGAAGCTACAGCCAGGAAACCTTTAGCTTGGCTTAGCTTAGCTTAGCATTAAGACTGAAAGCAGGGGTTAGCTAAATGTATGGGGGTTATGTGCGAGACTATTTCTTGGCTGGACCAGTGAGTTCCTGGAGTCTTTACAGTCTTTTAAATACAAAATTCCCTCTTTGTGTTTCAACAGACTTTGCTCCCATTCTGAGAAGCGGCAACAGGATATGTCCTGGACACAACCGCAGCAATAAACCTACACACAAGTACTAGAACAAAGACATCCACTTGATCTGGCTTCGGCTGAACTTAAAAATGCATTTTTGCACATAAGGTGTAGTTGCATTAAGAAGGGATCCCTTCATGGCCAGTATCGGCAGGAGAAGAATTACATACAGTACCTACTGTAAACAACATAAAGTTTCATTTTCAATTCTCCTCACACTCTCTTTCTCTTGCTCAACCACTGCTGTACTCTCTGTCTCTCTCTTTGTTTTTACAAAAGCCTGGAAGTTAGTTAAATGTCTTTTAAACGTCCATATAACAAAATTAAATTCCCATCCCCAGTTGAGAAGCCTGTTCAAAGCCGGGCAGTGTCCAACCCGCGTTCAACTCTGGTTAGGAGGAGGGTCGCAAAGCCATGTTGAATGACGCACATTGACCCATTTAGATCGACCACCTGCGTAAGGTTTAACCTGTGTGATGGTCTGAAAGTGTGTAACTGGGAGGTGAAGCTGTGTCTCTGTGGTGGTGGTGGTGTGTGTGTTTGTGTGTACACCTGAAAACAATCGCAGCAAACAACAAAGCACGTAGGCGCAGGCAAAGTGAACTTTGACCTGAAAAGCTCTCTCTCCTCCTGCTTGTGTGTGTTTTTGTGTGCGTGAGTTGTGCAAGCATAGGGCTGGCTGGTGTCTGTGAGGCTGAACACAGTGTGCCAGGCCTCAGCTACAGATAGAGCCTTATCTAAACAGGAGATCGACTGTTTGCTCCCATTCCCTCTTTCTCTCATCTGTGAATGTTACCCTTACTTCCTTTCTATCTGTACTTTTCTCTCTCTTTACCGCTCATTTGTAAATCCAGTCCTTGTGTGCCTGTTTTCCAACTAGCAATCTGCCTTTGTATGCGTCTACTATCCATCTGTCTCTCATCTGTAAATATAGTTCTGTCTCGTCTATAAATTCAGCTTTCTTGCTTCCTTTTTATTTATTCTCTATCATTTTTTTATTTAACCAACTGGGAACGTGTTTCATTTTAACACCATTTAAACCTCCAATCTTACATTAAAAGGCCATTTATTGTGCATAAGAGTTACTAGCTTTTCCTATTAACTGGAATAAATTAGATAAGAGGTGAACTACTACATTCATCTCAAAACCAAACCGAAACCAAGAGCTGAAGACAGTAACTGTTTTCAATCGCATTCATTATGGAATCCACCAGTTTCAGAGACTAACCCAACCCAACCAGTCCTACCCAAGCCAATTCTTCTTTGTTTTTTGTCATTTTACTCTTGTATGCATCGTGTGCAAACATGTGGATGCACAGGTTGTATCCACATGCTATCCACAGTGATCCATGAACCCCACTGATCTCAGATCTGACAACGTCATCTATACAACATCTATGAGTGTTTTTAGCTCTGTTCTTTTTCTTGCCAATCTGGCATTTTGACACCAGTAGCAAACATGTTTTATACTTATGATCCTTTTCATTTTCTGTTTTCCATAGGGACATCCGTGTGTAGGGTCAGCTGCAGAACGGCTCGTGTAGGACTGGTAGGAATTCACTGCTCAAAGACATTTCAACTGATCCAGTTCACAGAAATGTCCACATAGAACAACTAACTTATGACTGAAGGATTCCAATGTATTTTGGAAGATTAGATTCCTTGGAAAAAACAGCATCTCTGTGATAAACTGGGAATTTCTGATGCCCTGCTCTACAGCACAACACAGTCTGCATAAAGCAGACTACCACCCTTGATCGAAATACGCTATTGCACTACTGTTGTCCAGAGGAAAAGCAAGCAACCACCAGCATTCAATCAGGCAACAATGCCAGAGTGACTGGTGACAGCTTGCAAAAGCTGAGAGAATTGCAGCCTGAGTGCACTTGACAAAAGCTACAACTGGACTGACCTCCACATCTGAACAGCTACCTGCGCAAAGTTGTAAATATACACACAATATACATATGTGCGTTGGATACACACACATACAAAATGGAGAAAATAGCACGGGGCAATGAATGTCAGATCTCATACACTCTCCAGGCTGTTTGGATTGCCAACAAGTTACTTAAGGGCCCTGCACAGTTAAACATGACATGTCTTGGTTCTCACACACACATGCATGCACACACACACACACCCACACTCACAGTGGTTTTCCTGCTAGTAAGGAGCATGTGTAAGATCAGAGGAATGCAGGCTCTCCCTTGGCTCTTACCTAAGGCAACTGGAACCCTGTAAAAACACAACAAAAACAACCCCACAAGTTTCCACTCACACATAAACTTTAATGCCCCATCTAATGTTCCTCCGCCCTGCACACACACACGTGTGTATGTGTGCATCTAAGTTTGTAAACTGTGAGTTTTCATTCACAGAAGCCCTAATTAAAGATCCTACAGTTTCCTCACGCCACCACCCAGCATGTGTTTCACTGTATATCACTGCACAAGCACCCAAGGGAAACAAGACATGTCACATCATTTTATCTCATCTAGGTAGACTTGTGGGGCTGAAACTGCTAATATTACTATTACTGTTATTGTTATATCATTGCATTAATTATACATTTGTATATTATTCTAATCTTGAACAGCACTGATTTGAGAAAAGCAGCACTAGGTTAGCTTAAAATCTGAGAGAGTTTTGCTGCTGTAGGCTAACAACATGTCTGTGGCAATGTTCAACTGTGGCTCTCACCTCCAGTGAGGACAGGCCCTTAAGTACACATATATCAAACACACAAAAACTCTCACAAACATTTACAGTAAGTGTACACATATCGTCCCTATGTACAGCCCACACACACTCACACTCCCCCTGCTGCAGGGGCAGACAGCCATTGCCATGTTCTAGAAACGGCTCCTGCTTTGACACACAGCTCTTGACTAAACTGGTGCCTGTCACGTGACACAGGGCTCCGCGTCACACCTGCTCCCCTGGCCTATCCGAAGCAAAGGAGAGGTGAGCGCACATGTGCACAGGTTGTTTGACGTACTGTGCCCCCAGTTGACATGCTTTTTTTTTTAAATGGTCAGGGCATTTGTCTCTGAAATCAAGTCCAGGGCCCATAATCATCAAACTTATCAGGATTATACATAAGAATGCTCAATAAAGTTCTCTAAGGAGAATTCAGTGCCACACTGACAAGTGCAGACAGTCAATATGCATGGAAAGTGTTAAAAAAAAAAAAAAAGAAAAGGCGTTCAAATGCAAATAATAGGCTAAAATTACCACCACTTCTGAATTATACATACTGCTTCAGCTAATGTATAATTCATCATGACCAACACTATTTTGTACAACCATTCCAAAACAACATGTCCCAGACAGATGTGTGCTCACCTCTGTCCCTGTACTACAATCATCCAGGATCTACTTTTAAGCAACCAGAGTATTTTTCAGTCATAAGAAGTTTGATAAATAGCTTTTATTCTTACATTTGCAAGTAGCAATATAATATAAGTGAAGGATTTTTACTTTTATCTTTCACTTAAGTCGAAAATGTCACTTTTTCTGTGATAAATGCAGGCCCAGGTCTACACAGATATCGACAACAATGGCTTTTGTTTTTATTTACCTTACACCTGAATTTTGAGCTCTAAAGTTTGTCATCTGAAACTTTTTTAAGATCCTCATTAGAAATCTGAAAGTTTTCCACACCTGGAGTCCTGAACAGAACAATCTTAAGCTTATCTTCATCGCTCCCCTGTAATGCTAAATATTATTGTTTTGACCTAACAATTAAAACAAATTGAATGCTGTACACCTTATAGTCAAAACTCAATGTGTGTGTGTGTGTGTGTGTGTGTGTGTGTGTGTGTGTGTGTGTGTGTGTGTGTGTATAGAGGCGGAGACACAAAGACAGTCGCTTCCTGTATTACTTTCCCGACAGTGAGACCTGGCAGAACATTGAAGAGCCGACATTATATGAGGGCTGCAACAGTCGATGTTAAAGTATAAACATGGCCGAGGTCGTTACGCTTTGAACGCTAGCCTTTCTGTCAGACACAGAGACAGAAGAGAAAAAACAACACAAGCTATAATCGCCTGCAAAAAATAATAAGCATTCTCTCTGTGTGTCTTACAATAGAAGCCATTCTCTATGTTTATGGTAGGAGAGGAAAGACTGACTGACTGACTGGCCGACACACTGGCAGCTGGCTGCAGCACCAAGCAAACCCACAGCTCTTTTTTACTAAAAGGAGAGAGAATCTGTACAATTTCTAACAAACAAGTGTACTACACTGTTTATCCCTGTCCATCAACTCTCTCGCTCTGACCCTCTTTCTTCCAATGCATTTTCTTTCCCATAATGCCTACCTTTGAGTTTTGCAGTTCCCTGACTAAACAATGCAGTTGAGTCATTTCACACATCAAGCAGATCCTGAGCCTGTAATTACAGATCATTTGCCCACAATGCTCCAGTCAATGAATGCTAATCAGAGGCAGTCCGCGACCTCTGGCTGCTGATATTAGGAGCAACCCTCCGCATCATAGAAATCATTACATAAACCATCTGGAATGAAAACATCAGTCGTCTCAATTGATTTCTGGGAGGAAAAAATCTCCAGTGCATATTCTCATTATGTGTCTCAATGGACCACATTACAATGGGCAGCGTGATGGATTCTGGAAAGGTGCTACCCTACCATGTCTGCACACAACAGACAGTCAATATGGAGATTTTTCCACTGCTTCATACATGAATGTCAGTCTTGTTTTTAATTTGGCGAGGCTGGTTTAAACTTTGTACCAGTTACAAAGTTGATCGCTTTGTACCAGTAAAGAATTTGAGACAACTGCTGGGGATGTAAACAGGAAGTATATTGTTGCCAAGGAGTCAGTTAGTTTGCTGTGGGCTACAACTTAAGCCCTGTTTGTTTTTTTGACAAATTGGTAACATTAAAAGTATGCCAAATTAGCTATTAGATCACTGGATTATTTTGATACTGAAGAAAAATTAAAAACCTGATGATTCTCAGGCAAATTCTGGAGTTATAAGCAGCATTGACGGAGTTATGTCTCTGAGAAGGAGTACCTCACGTCCCTCCGCACTCCCCTCTTCAACTCTCCCAGTTTGAAAACTCTGGTATAGACGGAGAGTATGAGGAGGAAAAAAGAGAGAATAAACTCTCCACTGTTAAAAGCGCATTAACACACATATACACTTACTTCTCTGGCAGTGGTTCTGTGACCAGCATCGTCCCCTGAAGTGTCCGTTGATGGTGTTCTGTGGGCAGATGGTCTGACCTTGGGCCGTGCCGGGACACACATCTCCACACTCTCTCTCATTCTTATTGGCCACGATGAAGTTGTCCTCCACCGAGTCCAGGATCTTGGACCAGTCCAGGGTGGCCAGGTAGCACAGGTCTGGGTTCTTCTCGATTCTCACGGCGCCCCGGGTGATATTCATGAGACTGTGGAGGCCCACCTCCTTCAGCTGCAGCATCTCATAAATCACGAGAGCGTAGTTGAAGAAGAGGTTGTTTCCGCGGATCACCGTCAGGTTGGGGAAGAGCTCGCTGAGGATCTCGAGGCCGTAGACCCTGAACAGCAGCACGTAGTCGGTCACCACTCGCAGCTTCGGGTAGCTGAGACCCCGGAAGTCGTCGGTCTTGGTCTTAAACATGAGCAGAATCTTCAGGTGGCCCTCGATGATGGTGCAGTTCTCCAGCGACTGGAGGTTGGTCACATTGTTTCGGATGTCCTTGCTCTGGCAGACTGGAAGGATAGAAAGAGAAGGAGATGTGAGAAACAATAACAAGCCAGTCGTAAAACACAAGAGAGCACATCAGCAAATGTGCAATTTAATACAACAGCCCTGAAATAAATCCCACCTTCATGAAGGTTTTAATGTTCAGTTTTTGTTGAAACTGTTTTAGAGAGGCATTAATTCAACTTTATGATCATTTTGGAGGCTGTAGTTTGTTATGCTGTTGAACTGTATTGCGTTAAACTGTGAGGAATTGATTAATCGACTTATCGTTTACATCATTGATGTAAACTGGGTGAGCATAACAGTTTTAGGTTCATAATTACTTCTACAGAAAACAATGAAGAGTGTACATCACAGTAAAAATGGGGAAACATGTAATTCCTCGTAATTAGCTTGACTGTGGCTTACAGTAACGTCTGCAATTTTAAAACAACCAGATACGAACATCAACAGATCCTTCTTTTTCCCATTTAAGCCATGAAACCACTAGTGATCTGCATTAAGTAGAGCACAGCCATTCAAGCGCCCTCTCTCTCTCTCTCTCTCTCACACACACACACATACAGAGTCCCTCTCTTCTCATTGGCTCCAGCAGTATTTCTCCAGAGAGGATATTATTGTATGGCACTGCCTGATCTGAATGAAATAGACATGAAGGGGTTAACAGAAATGAAGCCTGGAAGCAAAATGCTTATCCATGCTCATTCATACTCTTTAGCTGCTGCACACTGGCACACACACATAAGCCCACATTTGGAACGGCAAATGCATGCACATACACATATTCACACACACACACACACACACACACACACACACACACACACACATCAGAGGAGTGGAGAATTCCTTAGGGGACAGTTACTTAAGGAGATGTACAGAGAGAAAAGTCATGCTGCTGTTGCTTGCTACAAATAATAAGATGCTCATTTCCGATGTATTCCTCTGCAGTTGAAGGAAAATTACTAAGTGGGAGGGGAGAACGCCTCATAGCTTAGATTATATAAGACAGGTGTGAAAACATTATTTCTATTTTTTGCCATTATATCAGAAAGCTGAAGCACATTTTATTTTATTTTTTTAAACCAGGTTTACAAAGTTACCAAGAGGACAGACACAGAGCAACAATACCTCTCATCTGATGTCAAAGCAGTGCATCAATCATGGGTGAGTAATCAACTAGCACGTTTATTGAAATGGTTCGTAAAAGGTCTGAGACATATTGTTCTCTCAACTGCAATCAATAATGCAACATAGAAACAAGCAAGAAGACACCTCCTAAGCATAGCCCAGATTCATCACCACAACACCAAACTTCCTCCTCCTATGAATCATCTTTAATAAAAAACGTCAGGAATGATCACACAGGTGAGATGTTTCTCTACCAGATCAACCAAAAATAAGAACAGGCTTGTCTGCCAACACCTCGTCAAAGCAAGCGTCAGCTTATGTGAACAGACGTGCTGTTTGAAGTGGAAGAGACACGATTTACTGCTCGACACAGTGACGCGGCGGATGATGTTTGAACATGGTGTACATGTGGTACATTTGCATAAATGCGCACACAAATCCTGCAATGTCGACACACCCATTTACATTCAGTGAACATCATTAAACATACTAGTTAGTAGGGGTGAAACATATAACACTACGTTGTTCACATGAGTTAACCATGCATGTAACGTATCAACAATACTACCAGCCATAATGGCCCAAAACAGATGGTTATGAACAACAACATTTGAGAAAACTGGATTTAAATGCAATTTCTTAATGGAATGTTACAAACTTGTTTCCACTACACGAAACAAACATCAGGCTATTTCTCTCAGTCGTGTATTGGATTACAATTGCAACACCGAGAACTAGAAAAGAACGGCTTGTAATTTTAAGAGGCTGTATGAAAACTGTTCCTCCCAGATTCAGTACAAACCATTACAAATAAGTAGGAAACTAATCATATTCAATAAAACAAACCCCTTATGTTAATCAACTTTGTCATTAATATAATTTCCATTTGTAAAAACAAAAGTATTGAAAAGGGGCCTGAGCTTGTGCATGTAGGGTAAAATGAGCCCCTTATCACAGAAGCGATCTAATGGTCTCCATCTAGTCTACTGCGTTCGATCGATGATACAGACACACACCTGATAATCACACTCTGTAAGTGTCTTTCATGCCTCTTAATGGTGTGAACCCCATCTGCTCGCCACCTTTTGCTATTTTCCCCATTTATTACACTCAATCCCCCACTACCTCTTTGCACACACTAAAAATAATCAATCCCACTACAACATGCATCTTAAAATAGAAAACAAGTCTAAATTCATTGCAGTGGACTACTTGGTTCTATTGAGTTGTTACTGGCCCTCGTCATTTCCCAGGTGTAAGCAACCTACTAACTTCCCATTCTGTTAATGGTTAGCGAGACAAACATGTCAACAATCCAGGTACAAACTCTGACCAGAAGCACATCAGTGGAACGGTTTATGTGACTTCTTATAATGGATATGAGCCAATAAAGCCTGCAATCACTACACTGCCAAATAAAACCATGTTGTTTACTACAACAGCATGTTGGCAATAGGGGCGAGTTATTCAGACATGGATTTCCTCAGAGTGGAAAAAGTCAAACATCAAATGATATCAAATGGTCAGAACGTATTTTGCTAAGGGCCAACTGGCAGCCTCTTTTTATTACCTTTGAATATATATTTGAATATCCATGCAGGGCATCAGTTTCACATTATTTTTAGCATGTGTATGTGTAGATTAGCTCTTGATTTTATTTTCTGTGAATGTGACTGATAAAGTAAAAATCAGAACAACAGAACAAAATACAATAGCTTCACAATTCACTATTCTATTTATCCGAAAACATTTTACTGAAGACAAAAATATACACACGATAGCAAGACTAAATGTCAAAATCTTGCTATTTGCCTCTGTAGGACCTCTGACAAAAGAGTGATGAAATGCAGGCAAGTATGTTGATAATAGTTATCTTATTTGACATGGTGACAAAACTTTTAAGATAAAATGAATTGTGAGATATTAAACAGTAGCTATCAACTGTACTCTTCTGTACAAGCTAGAAAGCCAACAAGTGCAGCCATACTGTTAATTATTCAGTTTTCCATTGGTCAGCCAGTAGCTGACTGGATATCCAAATTAGTTCATATTTGTCATGGTGACCCACTATCGACTGGAAAACAATACTGAGACCTAAACTAGAGGAAGGTCAGGTTGCACAACATTCCCACAACTGGACAAACATACATAAAAAGGCAACAGCTGTCAATAGAAATATGTTAGCAGCAGTGCACACAAACTTCACAAGGGAGAAGCTCACCAAGATTTTCAAAACTGAATGAAAGTGTACCAAATTATATTTACAATGAGGATGATCTATGTCAAGAATTTACTTGACATAGATCCCAGGGTCAGTGCCCCCTCATTGACTAACAACGTTTTTATCCCCACTCCCAGAACAACGCAGTGGCGCTTCGACTCCAACTTTCTGGAAGTTTGAACTGGCCTTTGTCTCTGCAAAACAGTCCGTAAATATCTCTCTAAACAGCAGGAGTTCTGTAATAAAGGGATGAAATAGATTACAAATCGTAAATCAAATAAAGCACTTCCCACTTTTCGTTGCTCTGACAGTCCATTTTTGACTTTGTTAAATAGGTCAGACAGCAGCAAGTGGGCACAAGATCGTTCTTGTCTGTCATTCACTGTGTAATGAAATCACTTCCATCAATCCAACAATGTGAGAAGATGTGCGGCAGGGTTACAACAAGCTGTACCTGGCCATGTTTGTCAAAACTTAGAAAACAATAGGAAAACACTAGATTGGACAGGAAACATTTAAATGGAGTATTCAAATGTATCCACATTAGTGTGGACGTGGCCAAAGCCAGCTCAACTTTGCACACTTCCGCTTGCAGCCAGCCTTGTCAGCAGCCAAAAACAACTCATAAAATAAGACAATAAATCCATTTCAGCTGTTAAGCATCTCATCAGATAACGCAGAGTTTGAAACAACAACAGCAACTCATTCACGCAAGCTAGCCAGATTGCCTTGGCCGCACTCTCTTTATTAGACACATACTGTATCAGAAACCAAAACATAAAAACACACTTCTTCCTCCCGTATGTGGCAGTTGGTGTTATTCCCAGTGATAACAGCAACCTTACACCTCTCTGCCCCTCCTGCCTTATCTCCTGGACACATCAAACAGGCCTACAGGCCACCCACTCGCTGTCAGCCTGCAGCACTAACCGGATACCTATTGTGCAACATGACAACATAACAAACTACGTTACGCAACATCAGCAGGGCCAGGGTGCAACTCACCTCTGCCCACAATCATCTTCAAGACACACCAAGAGACACAAACATGACCTTTTCACATTAATGTATTTTTCCCACTGCAGGTAGGAAATATGTTACTGGAAATTAGGTATTTCTCCTTACACGGCATGCTAACAGGTTAGCACATATGTCACGTCTCCTGTTGGAGAAGCTTTATTGACACAAAGAAATGTTAGTGGGCCATGAGGGGAAGCAGTAGACGGTGCTGCTGGGAGCTCCCTACTCAAAATGGAGTCTTGTTTTCGACTGACAGGAACGAGAGAGAGGGGGAAGGAGTGAGGGGGGAGGGAGGCGTGGGTCATCGGGGGGCAGATGGGGAAGGGGGGAGGAGAAGGAGGGAGAGTAAAGTAGTGGAGGGGAGGAAAGGTTGTTATGTAGTCGGGGGTTGGCTGCGAGAGCCACTGTGTCTTTAAATAATGAGCCATCTCCTCCCTCTCTCCTCCCAGGTTTGGGAGCAGGGGGACACAGGAGAGGCAAAGAGCGCGAATAGGGAGACAGAGCCAGATTGAGTCAGAGGGAAGCGGGTCGCGGGCAAAGGAGGGGAAGAAGAAGGGGTGAAGGGGGGCAGAGAAGTGATGGGAGGGGGAGTGAGCGGGGTGAAAGTGTAACCTGAGCCCAGGCAGGAACGCAGAGTGACGTAAGGGACCTACAGGACGGTTGGTGATCACATGCATGAATGGAGGGCCGCTATGGGGGGCCACTGTTACATGACAAGCAATAGGCGCACACACACACACACACACACACACACACACACACACACACACACACACACACACACACACACACACACACAGGCTCAGAAGGGGGGCGAGAGGAGGGGGCAGGGTTGCTACCTACTTACCACAAACAACAATAAGCAATGTTCTCCTACAATATAAAAAACACTCAACAAACTGAGCCTATGACTGGATATATGAGAACATGGGACAAAAAGACAGACAGAGAAACAGCAAGAAGACACCTGCTGCACAATGTTTAATTTTCTTTGTCATATAAAGAAAGAAAATGTCAAACAAAACGCTCTGACACAAAGATTATACTGTGAACTGCCATTTTAATTTAAAACTTGACTTACATAAACAGACACCATATTAAAAAAACCTGGCAGACATTGTGTGGGTGGTGGGGTTTGGTGGACAATGACTGTGACCCCTCTATAGCCCACCCTCCCAAAGAGGACCACCCATTAGCAGACAGCATGGTGCTCTCACTGGCTGTACAGGAGCTCTTAATTACAATAACAACCCAATCAGTCGCTAATGAGCCCGGGGGGGGAAAGGGGCGAGGTTTGTATCGAAGCAGAGCAGAGAATGGAATAACAGGGCACAGACTGGAACTTACTGTACCATAATGTGGACCTCTATAGGAGAAATGTGGGCCATCCACCCGCCTTCCCTGTCTGTTTGACACTTAATTTGGCAGCAGGAATGAGAAAAAGGAGGGGGAGGAGTGGGGACGTAAAGAGAGGTGTCAGACAAACAGAAACAGCAGAGGAAAAAGCTCGGAGATTGTGCGAGGTGAACGAGTTTAAGTCTTCAATAGGAGATTAACAAATTAACGGTTCCTTTACCAAAATTTTGCATAAGACATCTTGGGGAACTGCATCCTGAGAAATGTCAGTTTTCTTGATACCATCTAGACATTTGTCAATGTGTGTGCTGCTTGATTAGTTATGAGGTCTTTTCATACATTCACGCTGTAACCATAACTGAATAAACTGCCCAAAACTGTTCCAGTGACACTTATACTGTTCACACAAGCAATGCCTGTTATGGTATATTATATTAGGTGTGCCTTAATGTTACTTTAATATGATGTGACCATTCAAACACCACCACTAATACTGCTAAATTCCTCTGCTGCTCCATCCTCCATATCACAGACAATAGAGCTTAATGCAATATGCCAGGATGGAAGAGGGCTTAACGATATTGGGAAAAAACAACATTGTAATTTATATTTTTCTGCGGTATAGATTGTTATTATTTGTTTCGTTTTTGTCACACATTTAAAAGTTAGACACCAAACTCTACATAAGACCCTCTGTCCGCTCAGAGAATGACTGTGATTGCTCTTTTGTTGTGCAGGAAGAGCATGCATGTGAAACCAGTAACCAAATTGTAATTAAATTTGGCTAAATTATTTATTATTATTTATTATTATTTATCAGAGGGACTGACTGTTTACTTTTAGGGTTAGTCATTAAAAGTGAATTTTGATAGTTTTCATTTTCTATCAAGCAGTAAAATGGTTCCTTAGTTTACGATGGTGGGTCTGACTTGCCTTATTACAGTGCATCCTTTACAATGTGACTACAGCACATGCGTACATTGCGATGTTGATGCTGAAACGATATATTGATCAGCCCTAAAATGAAACGTAATGTTACCACAACTTATGTGGTCCTATTGCTGTAATGGACATTAACTATAATATTGTGGCATAAGTTCCTTGTTCACACACGACCCTTTAAGAGCAAAATTGAGTTAAACAGTATGAGTATAGGCTGCATATGTGAAAACACCTATTAAATACTGAGCATTTAAAGTGAGAGTACTGTATAGTGACACAGTATATGTATAAAGGTACTCAGTGCTTCTGGTTTCTGTGTTGTGCAAGTATGTAATTTGAAACTAAGCTGTCAAAATGACTCTGCACCAACAATGTCTCAAGAAATTCCAGTGCTGTTAATCTACATGGCAGGTTTTGATTATAAAAAGGTGCCATTCTGAGAAACAGATCAACTGGATACTGGCATCAAGTTGATTTAGATGTGTCCAGGCTCACGTTCCCACAGACAACCTAAATGCTGTGGACACAATTCAGGCACAGTGTGATGAAGTGACATGGTGGCAACTGAGAAAACAATATTCTGATTTAGATTTAGGCCCTGTGGAGTGGACAACTGTGGTTTACGAAGTGTACTTGCAACAGTGTGATCTGAAGAAAAATAAAAACATCAGTCTAGCCTCTCTCCTTTTGCTTCTTTTCCTTGTAGATATTGCTTAGATCGCAGGAAGATCGGCGAGGACGGCTCTAACTCATAAGTATTGGCTGTTTAGTGTGATCAAAAACGGAAACATTTTTCCAATTTGCACTCATTCTATGTTACTCTAAAGACATTCTGTTAAATGGCAGAAATATTTCACTTTAGCTCCCTGCCATTTTAGCACGTCATCATCTGTCTCTTTCACATCTTTACTCCCTCTCCTTGTCAAATATAAAGCAGAATTAGCTCACAGGATAAGCTCACCATAATTACAGCTCAAAAAATTACTTGAGCATGACCGGTGCAACTGAGGTCACACCAATGTAACGACTATCTCTGACAGAAACTGCCATCTCCACTATTCAGTAAGCACCCACAGCTGCAGCCTCCGTTATAGTGTAGCTACAATTTCAGACAGATTCTTCTCTTATTTTTAGAGTTGTGCACCCTGCAGAGAATTTAATATGCATCAACTAACAGTAGCTGGCTGGCTGGCCCAGTGCTGGCTGGCAGTGAGAAAGTGGTTCACAGTGGCAGTTTCAAAAGGTGAGAGTGGAGCCCTCTGTGGCCCGGAGACCAGCCTGCCTCTGCCTTTTGCTGTAGCAGAGGGCAGCCGCACGTTAGCTTAGCGTGAAACCAGACCTGCCTAGCATGAAACCAGGTGGCAACTAACTCTGGACTGTGAGAAGTTTCCTCTCTCTGTCAGCTTAGACGCACGTTGCCCCTGATGAGGTGATCTGCTGATTATAGATTTGTCAACAGCTCAGTTGCTGAACAAACCCCAGGAGAGAGAATATGCGGCCGCGGTGCCAAGTGGACTGCCAGCGGAAAAATGCATTTGTTTGTTAATATAGCTGTGGAAAGTCCTGAGAAGTAAAGCCAGCTCCCTGTGCGCCCACTGCCAAGCTGTGGCTTCTACAGTGAAAAATGATGCTGAGAAATTGCATGAGAGGCATTTTGATTAACATGTACCAACTTGTACCTCCAAAACAAAGAGAGTTGAGGACCAAAATAACAGTACGTGAGCCAGGGAAAGACAGAGAGGGGGGCAGTTTGAAGAGTGGAAATAAGCTCAGCGTGCCATTAAATTAAACCACACAGGGTCTATTTTTTAAAGTCTTCTGTTAACAATAAGAGGGGACAATGACCAAGTGAGACGACGAGCGAGAGGAGCTAACACGTGCATCGTGACTGACCTGTACTTCCACATTTGAGGACATCAGATAAAGGGGGGGAGGGGGCTTGGGAAGGGAGATGGAGCGGGGAGAGAGGGAGTGTGTGGGTTGGAGCACCTGTTCCTCCATTGCCTCAGCTTCCCATTGAGGAGCATGGCAATGGGAGCTGGCCTAGCCTATTTATACACAACGCTGGGTCCCGTTACAGCTGTGGCACAGGGCCAGGCTGTGGCAGATTGAAGCGGGTAGAAAAGAGCAACATGCAGGCCCTGCGCTGTCAGATGGCTGTCCAAGAGAAGAGAAAGGCCTAAATCAGATCACACTGGTGACTTTGGCTCGCCTTCTTCTCTCTACCTTCCGGCACTGGCAAAGGAGAGGGGAAGGGAGGAACGGAAGGAGAAGCTGAAGGATAGGTACAGACAGAGGGAGACAAAGAGACAGAATATAAACAGAGAAAAAGAATGAGGAAAAGAAAAAAAAGTGAGGGGGGGCCGGCGAGGTGCCGGGTCACTGTCACTCGCTTTTAAAAACAATGACTCACTATTTTCTAGTTCCACTGAGCTTGGTTCGACCTTGGACTCTAAGAGGGAGGAGAGGAAAAGAGAGGTGTAGAAGCAAAGTGGAGGAAAAGAGGGCAGAAAAAACAAGGGCAGAATGTGTTTGACATCTTCCTAGAGTGACAGGGTACCTGATAGGAACTGATCCCTCGAGTCCATGTCCACCAACCCAAACACCAAATATCCACATGTGTAGTCTGACAGTGAAACATGTCTGATGTCCATCTTATATGCAAGATTGATATGAGACGAGATGACTGAGACTCTAAGGTCTTTTCAGAAGCCTCTTTCACACTCAAAAACAGAACGATGAGTTAAAATAAGAGCTTAAACTTGGCCATAATTTCCAAGACAATTCAAATACATTTTATCTGGCAGCGTCGCAGATTGCTACCCCGTCTCTATATCTCCAGCATACTGTTCGACCTCTGTTCTGACTCCATACTCAAAAGCAGCAAACAAAGGCCAAGAATTTAAAATCCTCAGTCCATATGTAAAGCAGATAAGATGGTCATTGTCTTTGTATCTGAGGTTTTTCCTTACTGCCCAGTTCCTCATTCCATTTCCAGCCCTTTCTCTTTCTCCTCGCAGTTTAAGCTTTTGAAAAGATAGTCACATGAAAGAATCTTAAAATGCACATCACTGATGCAAACTGCATCTGCAAGCACATGGAAACAGACATGTTCACTATGACTAAGATGCACTTTACTGTTAATTGGCTGCAGCAACATGTAATTTCACACACATACACACAATCACACAGATCTATGACCAGTTGCAACCAACATGTTCCCTGTCTAGAAAATAATTGGACAGCTGGTAATACACAAACCAAAATAAAAAAATTTGAAAAATTCCGGCCACGCCTTACAAAACAGCTAAACCAGGTGGTGCTCCAAACAAATAAAAAGCATGTTGGGTCCCCCCAGCATTCCTGACATAGTCGAAGCATTTGGGAACAGAGGACTATGAAACAGGAGCAGGTAATCAACTGCAGGCTGGACTGTGTTGAAGAAATAGACAGACAGACAACACACACACACACACTCAGACACAGAGTGAGTAATACAAAAAACATCTGATGTTCCTTTTCATCTTCCCACGTTAGCGAGTGGAGCGCAGTGCAGCGTCTTGGTGTGGTGAGCCTCAGCCTGAGAGGGCCCAGTTCCCCTGCTTGACTTGCAGCCACACGGCAGCAGCTGCAGGGCCCGGCCCCACCAAATGCTCCGACCCACAAACCAGATCTACACGAGGCTGGACGAGCTACGCCTGCCTGATGGCTCTGCCAAATTGGATTCTTCCATCCCGTATGCCTGGCTTTCTTTCTTCTTCTTCTTCTTACGAATCCTCCTGCTTCAGACCTCTATGGTTGAACGGTGGCTGTGAAGACACATTTCCAATCCTAACCTGCTTCCTGTAGTACTGCAGTTTACGCTTTAACCACTCTGTATTAAGACTGAAACAGAAAAATCAAGACTAAGAGGGGGAGAGTACGAGAGTTGTGATGGGACAGCTGCCCAGGCTGTAGCTCAACATGCTAACACTTTCTTTGGAAACTCAGCAGTTTTAACCTCCAGCTAAAACTGTTTAGGGGTTTAGTAGAGGTATTCCCTGTGCGGTGAATGGACGAGTGAGCTCATCCCAAGCATGGCCAATCCTATTGATTTGACTGGATCGCTGCAAGGCTGCCAACGCCGAGCTACAGCTGAATCCAAAATTTGATGCAAACGAAGAAAAACACCAGAGGAGGAAATAATTTGATTCTAACTGCCTTGAAATGAGACTCCAATTGTTTGTGTGTGTATATATATATATGAATGCTTCTGTGTGTGTGTGTGTGTGTGTGTGTGTGTGTGTGTGTGTGTGTGTGTATGAGCTGGAGACTATAAGAGGAGTGAGGAGACAAGTTAACAAGCAGAGGAGATGGGAAAGCAAGAAAGAAAGAAAAAAAAAACTAGGCAGAATTTGGGCAATGGAGAAAGCAAAGTGGTACAGGAGCAAACAGAGAGACTGGGGATGGGGGTGGGGGGGTGATGTTGGGAGAGTTGACAAACCAAGACGGAAAAGAGGGAGAAGCAGAGGGGAGGCTGGAGGGATGGAGAGCAGAGGGGGCAGGTCAGTTTAATGGCCCGTTTGTCTGCGCTGTTAGACCACCAGCTCTCACTGGCTGCTGCAGGAAAACCTCACACACACACACACACACACACACACACACACAAACATACAGACACACATCCTGCCTCTCTGCTTCCTTCTTTCCATATCTCTCCCTCCCTCTACCTTTTCCATTGCTCAGGCCTGCACCCACAGCTTCAGTGCCTCCTTCCATTTTAAGTCCAACTGAAATTAAATTGCATTTTTTTGTGTCATCTGCTACAGCATACATATCTGCTCTGCAACTCACTTATCCTGTGTTCTCCTTTGAGAAAAAAATCTGAAACCAAAAAGGGAGAAATTTACTTCATATTTTTTGGTTTCATGATGGCGCCCCCTAGTTTTGCAGTAATTCGTGGGAATACTATTAGGTACCCGTCTCCGTAGATGGAGACCTTTTATACAGCGATACAGACAATCAAACCTTGCATGAAGCAGTATCTTCTATCGTCGTGTCGTTCTATCATAGGCAGAGCAGACGGTCACACCGAGCCAGACAGCAGCCTGCTACACAAGCGCCACAATCTCTGAACAACAACCCACATTAGCTTTCCTGCTAAAGTCTCCTTCTTATTTAACTTCCAGACATGAACACACATCTTGTCCTGCAGCTAAGCTTGTTGAACGAGTGACCAAACAAACATTCGCCGGGGAAAAGTGCACTGCTAACATCAGTGTGCAGGCTAGATAGGTAATTAGCTGCTCAGCTGCAGGACATTAAACAGCATGTAAACATACCTGCAAATGGCACTTCGGTCCCGTTAGATGTTGGTGTGGTTGTTACTCTTCAATACCACTAACAATATGCCGTTTGCTCATGACTTATAGGCTATAGAGCAAGTTTGTTTACTACTGTCTCTCGTTTACTACAGTGTAACACCAGCACTGTCAGTCAAACCCAGACCCTGACACGCCCCTCCAGCCGAGTCAAAAAGGAGCATTTCTGATATTTCCCTAAAGACCTTTTTTTTTCTTTTAATAACAAAAAACTATTAACAATACATTTAAAAGAACACGTTGACATTATTTTTGACTTTAACAAAGCACAAATGTGTTATGAATCTTTGCAGAAATCTGTTTTCATTACTCTCTGCCTAGTAACACAACTTTCCTACTGACTTCATGGCATTACACATGGAGCAGCAGAGTACTGTGAACATGTTATCTATAAACATTTAGTCCTGGGTCTTTCATTATGGACAAATATCCCCTCCCCCTGCTGTTTGTTTTTCCACAAAAACCATTCGCAGATTCCCAAAGATTTCTGATCACTGCCCTCCTCTGTGGGTTTTTCCATACAGGATATCCACGAGCATGCTAGGTGTGGCATGGATGGAATACTGACGTCATGTTAACGTTCAAAAGGCCCCCCGGCCAACAAATCACTCGCTGTTAGCTAGCCTCTGACAGACGGGTCCCTGGAGTGGAGGGTCTGTGGCCACGGCGGTATTGTAAAAGACTTCCATTCATTACGCTGTCATTTAACAGCAAGGCATGATTCAGTCTGGGCCCCCTTTAACTGTAAGTGAATTAGGAATGCTTGATGCAGGCTCATAAACTAGGTGCAAGCGCTTCATCTCTCTGTGCCTTCTCACTCTGTCTTGGCATGAGTCCCTTCAGTGTTTTGTCCCAGATGGAAGCTCCAGTGTCAGCCTTGCCACACTGGGACACTCCTTTCACTCCAGTCTGTCCTTAAGTGTCTGTTTTCTTCACTTTCTTCAAGAGCATGACGCCTAATGATCGGTTAAACATTGTTACAGCAGCAAAAGGCACGTGATGCACACACACACAGACCAACACACACACACACACGTGTCACCAACTATCCAATGACATGAAAAAATAGGTCTGACCTGAATGTTTCAAAGCTTAATGTTTTGCCATAATAGATGCTTACGTCTCTACTCAAATGCTTTGTTGTTTTTTCCCCAGAACACACACACACACACACACACACAGGACAGGTAGACTTCTTATACTTTGAAAGTATATTTCAGATTGAGCCTGTTTAAGAGCTTTGCATTGGCAGTCCTACAGGCGTCCATATTTTAAAATCCCATCAGAATCTGAAACTATGACTTGTTGTGTGAGCTGCACCAATCGATGCTAATTGACGGTGTTCTATGGATTATCCTTTTGTGTAATAATCAGCAAAGAGTTAATAGAGGCTGTTCTGTGCCAACATTTCCACGTTTCTTTTGTTCAATATCGTTTCAACATGCAACTCGATTCCGATGAACTTTAATCTACCACGCAGTTCGGAAAGATTTTCTAATTTGCTTTTCTGAGAATTATTTTTGTCGGCTTGCTGTAGGACTTTGGTCTTTGCTAATGATTTTCAAAACTGGAAATTGCATTGCATCTCAGGGAGTTTTAGAAAAACACCGTCACACCCTACAGTTGCACAATAATGTGTCGTTTTATATCTACAATGCTTAGTTTTAACCATTTGTGAAAATAGTTAATAAAAAAAAACCTAATAAAATCATACAAGCATATATTCTGTAATTAAAAGATAACATTTACTGCTTGGCCAGTGGTTTTGAGAGTCATGGCCAGATTCTCACCCATCTGGTTTCATGACTACCACAGTGGGTGAAATGGTACAGAAGTGGACAGAACAGTACGGGGGGCACGAGAAGGAACTGAGAAGGAAGATGCTCTTTCTGTAAAGCAGGTGGTTTCTATCTCCCTGTCAGTCTGTCATAATGTTGGTGAGGATGCAGTGAAGATATACTACATGTTGTGAAAGTAGAAGAAGAGGTCTGTGGAGTGCAGCAACACTGCAGTTTGCCAGTCTCGTGCAGGACTTCTGTGGATGTCTGTGATCAGTAAGCACCGATCTGATCATGCAAAACTAACAAGTGAATCACTGCACTTATCAGTAACATTATGGATCAATTGAAACACTTTTTATTAGGGCTGGGACTGGGCTTGTTTGCTTTTTTAACACTAGACCTTGGGAAAAGTTGAATCATACGCTTGTAGAGACTGCATATCATGAGTCATATTTCCAAAAACAATGCGTATCACGTCAGTCAGTTTTATTTCATCAACATCATTGCTATACTGCATATTAAAGTGGTAAATAAAATATTATTAATATATTTATATATATTATTAATTTATAATAAGGGGTGCCCCGGTAGCTCACCTGGTAGAGACAAAAACTAATCTTTATTAAAAAATATAATAAAATAATATTGATTTAGAAATCCAAAAAAATGTATTTAAAAAATAATAATAAAAAAAAAACAAATCACAATACTTGAGTGAATTGATTTTTTTCCCCCACACCTACTTTTTAAACTGTTATTGTGGCGAGTCTAGGACAGAATTCAGTATTAGGACTGGACTCTCATGAGTTATTGACAGACTCAGAGATTCAGTGAGTTCCTCCCATATAGTAGAGGACACATGCCGATTGGTGAGAGACCCTGACTTGATTACAGGTGTTGAGACTGAATTCTTATAACTCCAGAAAGCAATCAGGATCGATCATGGTTTGTTTACAGTGGACACCCCTGTGAGGGTCGAGAGAGGGAAAATCAGCCATGATAGTATCCCCACTGGCAACATTCAAAATCAGCATCTGAATAATATGTTACTATAACTACGCCAAAAAGTATTATCCTACTTTCTGTCAACACACATTAAAAATGCATACATGAGTTAAATGTGAGTTAAATGTAGTGAGGCTGAAAGTGTATTTAGACAGGGGAGGCGGGGGGAGCACTGTAGCCGACTGCAAGCACAGCTAGTGCTGTCACCATAGTAACCCATCTCAGGCTAGTTCATCAGGACAAAAACAGAGCCCCCCCACACACCCCACCCGACAAACACACACACACCATCACACTTTACACATACAAGCATGAGTGCTCATAAAAGGACACACAGACGCAGCGCGGCAAACACAACATAATCAGAAAGGTCCATGTGACTGGCTGCTGTTGTTCACGACGTGCAGGTGTACACGTTAAGCATCACTTAGGCCCAGCTGGAGCAAGCAGGCCTAATAAGAGAGGAGAAAACAAAAAACAAAGAGGGGGAGAGACAGAGCTGTCAAATGGATGGTGTTCACACCTTTAAGAGGTTTGAAAGAGGAGGCTTTCCCACCCCATACAGAGCGGGATTAGCAGGTGTGTGTATGTGTGGAAGGCAGGTCCGCAGGCTGTGCGCATCTGCAGTGTGAAAGAAAAACAAATCAGTGGATGAGAGTGAACCCTCTTACCCCTGAACGTGGAAGCAAACGAAGGGAGGGAGGGAGAGTGAGAGATGGAGATGGAGAGGGAGCCCCAGCATAAAGAGGGAGAGAGAGACACAACCAGGAGAGAAAAGGCATGGACACAGGAGGGAGAGAAGAAACTTTTACTGATTCAGTGGTTTATATTTCACTAATCAAACTTTGCTGTATTATTCTCATCCAGAATGTGCTAGAAACAGCTGCTTGGTCAGAGACATACATGAATCACACACAGTGGCCAACGAAGGGCTGATGCATGAAAGTTTAAGAAGGTTATCTTTCAATCAACCATTTCGTATTTGAAGCTGACTGGTTGGGATTCAAGTCTGATTTTAATTATTTTATTACAGGAAAGTGCACCGATTAGCAACCATTCTTCTAATTTGACCAGAAAAATGGCCAAAATTAAACACAACTGCAAGCTATTGCAATGCAACAATGCATGGGTTGGCTGAATTGGTGCGATTGTGATCACAAATGTCAACAGTTGCCTGGATCTGTAAAACCATGATGTGCAAATTACTATCAGCTAATGTCCATGATTGATTTCTATGTCATATTCATCACCTGTAGCCAATATTCCCTTAATTTATTGTGTGTGTGTGTGTGTGTGTGTGTGTGTGTGTGTGTGTGTGTGTGTGTGTGTGTGTGGTTGTAATTAACTGCTAAGAGACTCACTGGGCTGTGTGTCAAATGGCCACTTCTCAGTCATATGACAGTCCTCAAAATAAATTTAACCCATCAGGTTCAGTTACACAGCCACTCCAGCCCAACAAACACACACACACACACACACACACACACACACACACACACACACACACACACACACACACACACACACACACACACACACACACACACTCTCTCATGCATCCCAGTGCACTTACACACTCACATACATGATAGAGATAAGAAAAAAAGAGGGTGGCATGTGTACAAAGTTATGCACAGTTTTTGCTGAATTAGTGAAGCATCAAAATTAAATTAGTTTTTGTTTTTGGCCAAGATGCAGACAATATTAATGGTGAAAGGAAAAGGCTTTATTTTTATGAAGTTCACAGAAATCAACAGCATATATTTGTTCAAAAGGCGAATAAACAAAATATTAAATCGTAATCAATGTTCAAAGTGTGTCATTACTATGTGAGAATTATAAAATATAAAATCAAACTGACTGCCTTCACGGCACAGCTGGTACACTTTGGCTCTTTTAATTTGAACTTCATTATATACGAAAATGTACATTTTATTACTTCAGTGTATAGAAAGAGTTGTATAGATCTCAGACAGACTGTAGCTCAACAAATTGTTAAAGAAAACTCAAAGGGGTGTCCAAAGTTTAGCATAGATCTGTACACGCAGACTTACAAAAGATTCAAGATCCATCCACCACGCACGCTGTAGAGTTGTTCAACTTTCTGTTGTATCTTTTCCACAGCCCTGTTACACTGTAAACAGGAAGCTGTTTCCTCACATTTCCCTTGTAAGACACAAACTTGCACACATATAAGCTTTCATCAGTGAGGTCAGAGAGCAGGGGTAACCAGAAAGGCAACACTGAAACAGCTGGAAGATCAGTGTCCGACAGTGACGCCGGACACGTTAAACTGCTGAAAGTGTGACCTTCAAATTACGGGATGGTTTTCTAAACTGTAACCAGCAGAGCTCAGACACAGATTCCCATGTGACACACACCATTCAGCCCTCCTCTCTCACACTAATGTGGATAAATCTGGAAACACTGTTTAAAAAGTTTTCTGTCTACACAATTGCTTACATAAAAAGTCCGCCGTCCACTGAAATGCCAAAACAATAGAAAAACACTTGTATCTCCTGTACTGGGCAGGCGCCGGCCAATTGAGCCAGAAGCTTTACGTCATTTATACCAAAGACATTTCCACTGTTTTTGAACAGTTGTTTACTAAGCAAGGGTGAATAACGAACTGCGCAGGGAGTCATTTTGGATGTATAGCTAAAGCCTGGATCACATGACGACATTTATCTTCCCAATTTGCTCACATAAGGACATGGACATGGCCTCAGCCAGTGTCTGGTCCTGCCTGCAAAAGGCCCCCAAAAGATCCCTTTGCTGATCCCCGCATTACAGGGCCAGCTCAACTTGGATTTTACTGTGTGAAGTCACCAACGGTTAAAATAGGGCCGATCCAAACAGCAACAAGGACTATCAAATCAGATTGTTGCAGCATGGCGTAACGGCGCTCTCTGTGTGTTTGTCTGTGTGTGTGTGTGTGTGTGTGTGTGTGTGTGTGTGTGTGTGTGTGTGTGTGTGTGTGTGTGTGTGAGATCCCCGCACCCCATCCATCCCCTCCCAACTCCACCACATTTCTGTGCAGTGAGCAGAGGTTTACATAAACAGCCACAGTTCTCTATCTAGGAATGGGAGTCAGAGAGGAGGGCATCAGCTAAGCTCCGCGTTAAAAAGGCAGCGCTGCTCATAACAGAAGAGTAAAAAGTGATGCACATGATAAAGTGTTGGATAGGAAGAACTGCTTTGATCACAGTTTTTGTTAAAGAGTGGAATCTCAGGGCTAATTGGCAATCTAGCGACAAATCAGCTGGTTGAAATGATGAGTATTTCCCCTTCATCTTGAAACCTGAGCTATGGTCAGACTGTCGTTCAATCACACAATGTTAGGTTTCTGTCAAAATCAATGCAACTTAGTTTCTAAGGCAATTGGAGGACACAAAAAAGGCTTGTTTTTCACTTGTAGTATTTTGTAAGATCGTTAAAACTAACATCAGTATTGCTACTAGCATGTAAAGGTTGGGTTGTAAATTTAGTAGGCAGTTCCAGCTGTTTGGACACCTTTTCTCTGACATCTAGCATTAAATCACTTCCGACCAAAATCTCAGGAAAGCTCCTGGGCTGGCCGACCTCTCCAACCACAATGTGGTGAACTATTGTCTCCAAAAGCACAATGACTGTAACATTAAAGTATTCCTTAGCATTGCAACTGTCAAAACCATAACACTAACAATAAGCTTGGAGTAAAGTGTGAGTTTTGCAGGACTCTGTAAATACACTGAGTAGCTTGAATCAATTCATTTTTCAGATTCTGGATCAATTTGGCAATGACAAAGTTTTCAGAATATGAATGGATACACTAGAAATCTCTGGCAGGACACTGAGGCTTGTGGGTCGTGTAGTATTTATGGAGTCATTCATACACAAAACTTCCTAGAAAAGAATGCACAGAAAAACACTTATGTGCACATGATTAATCTTATTATTATAATGGACAAATTTCATATCCATAAATGTAAATTTATTGGTAAGAAACCATACATTATTGCCTTTAGCAAAGAGTTCAAACAATACATGTATTCAATTCAACACTCTATAAAACAAAAGGTAATTAAAACTATAACAGCTTGTACTATGTTAACATTTTTTATATAGATCTTTATCCCCCCTAGCATTAAACTAAAGCATTAAAATGCGTTTTTTTTATCTATTATGTGTTCCATTTTGTACATGTTGTGTACTTGTAAGATGTTTTCTTTATGAGAAATAAAGGGGGAAAAATACACAAAACTGACAGAAGAAATTTTAATTTCTAAACAAAAACTGCGTTGAAACTGATGGCCATAGATGCCCCTTTAAGTTGTGTTCAGTATCCATACAACAGCATCAATTAGGTTATTCTCATTGTTTTACTTCCAATATGATAGATGCTCTTACTTTGGTTTGAACTTGTTTGTAGACTAAAAATCAAATAAGAGGTAATACGTGGCCAAGAACTGATTAAAAATGAACAAAGCCAGACATAATGGTCCAACCTTCAGCACGCCTAAACATTACGCCTTTCAGCTAGACTTCACATCTTAAAGAGACTCTAACAATGTGTGTTAGTAAGCATCAGATTGGATGCCAGTGTCAAAAAGCCTTCTGAGGGCGCATGCTCTTGTACCCCCTGGCTGGGTATATTTCTCTCTTTTTAAACACTGTGAGCAGCAATTACTGTCTCTACTTTCCAAAGGCTGAATTCAAATAATCCTTTCAGCCTTTTCAATTGATTATACTGTAGAATGAAAACAATGTTAACATAGTACTGAAGTGTATGTCAAAAGCAGACAAACACACACACACACACACACACACACACACAAGTGCAAACAAGATGAAAAAAAATGCACTGGCAAGTTAGGAGAAGTTGAAAGGGATACTTGGAAAGATAAGTGTAGAGGAGGAAGCACTTAGGAAAGGCACCCCAACAGTTAATTTCCTTTAGCAGTACATATTGCTTTCCTGGCCAACACTCAAAACGCAACGCACAGCTGGTGGAGCCTCAGTTCATGACCCCCATTGTCTGCAGGCTCTGTGAACATGGACTACTCAAACATACAATGGCAATCTAAAATCAGCGGTACGGCTGCATTGTGAAAGCCACGATTCTGCATGTGGCCCATTAAACCTACAGTAAAGACTGTTCTAATAGCGAGCCATGAGAACAACAGATAAAACTGCTATTATTGAAGCAAACAATACAACAATACTTCAATAGGAAATTACTTTGCACTCATTTTGAATTTTCTGTATGTTTGAAATGGTGAGTAAAAACAGTAAAATGTTGCTATGTTTGCGCCTTCTTATCAGCGACAGGTGTATTAATATCTTGATTCTGCTTAAACCTACTACAGGTTTTTTCTATCATTGAAAGTAAGCTTTATAAGGCTTCAGGTCATTATCCATTATCTTGTTTGATTGGCTCACAGGTGTGCGTTAAACTCATGCATCGGGACAATTCAAACAGTCTCAGTCAATAATTGAACCACTAGAGAAACAGGAAAAAAAATTGGTAGCTAATTTGATAATCAATTAATCTTTAAGGATTTTTTAAGCAAAAAGGACATTTAATAGTTTCAGCTTCTCAAATGTTTTTCTTGTCTTACGTTATAATAAACTGAATATCTCTGGGGTTTGGACAGTTGATCGGACAGAACAGACAATTTGGTCTCTAGGAAATTGTGATGATCATTATATTCTGACAATTTAGACACCAAATGATTAATCAGTTAATTTAGGAAATAACTGGCAGATTGGAGTACAGAAATTCCAAAGATATGTTAATTTTTCAATATTACAAAGTTTGTCTTCCAGAGAGCTCGGACATGTTTAATTTTCAACTGTAAAATGTCTCACTCGGTACATATCTTGATCGCCAGTCTTAAAAAAGTAATATAAGGGATCCTTAACAAAGATGTTTGTTTGTGTTATGTGTATGTCAAATAATGAATATCAGATATTTCAAACTCTCAAATATCAATATCAGCCTCAAAACTCCAGTATCGGCTGGGCTATAACATTAAAACTAAACTGGTAAAGCTAACTTTACCGTGTGTTAAACTGACTTCAAATACATTTAGAAATGCATGATTATTTAAATACAGACTCTCTTTTCTACTCCGCCATCGTATAAACACAATAACGTCCTGTGACATTCTTCGCCTCCACCTCTTTCATTGTTTTTATGCATCGGACACCATGTCATACATTAACGCTTGCTAACTTCCTAACAACACACATCATGCAATTTGTCCATTTCATGTGTGGTGGGTCAAGGGGCCACTCAGGGCACAGGGGCCAGTGCTAACAGGCAGCCCACTCTTGAGCCTGCCGCTCTAGTACACACTGTTCTCTCATGCATGGTCACCTCCTCCAGACACACACACACAGAAAAACATACATTGCCCGGAAGTGGGCAGGTCAGGAGATGAGAGATGAGATCCTGCAGACAGCACAGGGTGACTGGGGTGCATACTGATATACGTGTACACACAACACACACACACACACACACACACACACACACACACACAGAGACACAGGCACCTACATGGTGGGCCACTTCAAACACATTCCACAGCATGCACAGCATTGTCGGAAAATGCCACTGTGCACTTCAGTGAAGAGTGCCTGAGTGTCCAAATGGGCTACAGACAAACTCAAAACACAAATGGAGGGCATCTCTACTCGCCCTAATTTTACAAATGAACATATTACTCCATCAGCAGAGTTGGAGAAACAACTATTCAACAACATCCTCCTGAATAAAAGGAGACTGGCTGCTGATTGTCAGAGTGAGAGATTCTTTAGGCTTTGCAGTCAGCTGGTTTAAGAAGCATACAGATTGTGGAAAGCATACATAACAACACATGTTCACTACCCCTTTTACAACAGTGCTGTGCTTACAAGCCTGAGAGGAACAGGAGGCTCCCAGTTGCACAACTTGTTTTTCGCGAGTTAGACCAGGAGACTGCTCAGTGGTTATTTCAGAAAACGGTTTGCTGATAACTACGACAAACAGCCCAATCAAATTCAACGAACAACAGCCTGTACTCTTTATCATATTCTCTAGAGTGCAGTCAGCAGATCACAGCCGCAGCGTGGTTTATATATCAATACTGCTTCCCCTTTCCCATGACTGAGGTGGAGATGTCAGTCAGCTAAGTATTTTGGTTGTTGCCCCCCCCTTAGGCATAAACATCTCAAGAGTGCCAAATATGGTCACTTCCCAGAGAATTGAGTAAATCAGGAACCAGAAACAGCCAATGACATGTACCCCACTCCCTGAGAGAGAGACAGAGAGAAAGAGAAAGAAGAAAGAGGAGGGGTACGAGCAGCCCTGTCTCGTAAGACCCCCTTTCAGGGGCCTCTGTTCTGTCTGCATATATGACCTGTGTAAAGGAGCCAGAACATTTCCTTTGAACCTGGCAACTGGGAGCCATTTTTAAGTAATACAACTCAAAGTCTGAGGATCCACAATGTTACTAAATTAAAGACAAGGAACAGCAAACACTCTTCTATTAATGGTTTCATTAAGGTGATTTGTTCCCTAATTTCAAACTGATGTAATTGCTCACTTGCTCCATCCACATGCACTAGGTTTGTGTACTAAAACACTTTGTAGACTTGTGCAACAGATCATCCAAAACACTGAACACGAGTCTCAAAAGTACAAATGTAGGCCAAAGGTTAAACCACCGATAAACAAGTAAAATGTGCATTAATTAATTTCCTTGCACTTGTATTCCAGCCATTCTTTATCTACAGTATATGTTTTCCATTGAGACATTCATTCATTTAAACTGAGGTAATGCTACACTAGTAAGTCATCACATGGTCAAATGTATTAAGGTTTTTCTTCTCTCATTCAATTCTCTTCTACCGTCAATAATTATATGGTAAATATTTACCTAGAATATACAGTTAAGTCAATTTCACTGCTGGAAAATGTATTTATGAGTCATGTCAGTGTATTTCTATAACTTTGATCAACCTGATATTTCTTACTTAAGAGTTTAATATCAAATGTATCCCATAGAGATCTTTCAGACTAGGTTTGTGGATGGACTTTTCTGCCAATAAAAAGGTGGGTAAACCGATCTGAGGTGGATTTTCCTCCACTGACTGCTTAAATGCAACAGCAGCCAACAAAACAAAATTCCCTGTTGAAAATGTATCACTCCACTGATATCATAACTAAGGCGATGTCATTAGGCGGTTTACAGCGGGATCATTATCTCCAGCTCTCTCTCTCTCTCTCTCTGGCAAAGCACCACGGAACTGTTTAGAGTAGTACACGCTGTTTTATTATTATAACCAAAACCCTAATTCATTGATAAAAACACCACACAGAATAGACATCTCCGACGAGGAAGACGCCCATACTTTGGTCCGATCTGGAGCTAAATAGCAATGTAGGCTAATCCGCCACCTATAAAGAGACTTCTTAGCGTCGGCGGCTAATTTGTTTACGTTAAGGCTGCAGCAGCGCCGTGTGTGTGTGTGTGTGTGCGTGTGTGTTGTTTTATTTTTTATTTTTTTGGTGTGCGTCTGTCGCCATGAGAGGCCTATCTGCGCGCACAGGGCCAATCCTGCTACTCCCAGTTTAGACTCGCTGCAGCAGACCACACTCGTCCAGTTACAGCGACTAATCTGGCCCTGGGGCTGGCGCATCCAACACAGGCCGCTAAAATATGTACCTTTAAGAGAGACGGCGCGAGGGGGGCGGGGATATTATTACCCAATAACTTTGCGGAGGAAGATCAATTATTAGCGCGCAGCCACGCATACGCAACAACTGAAATTACTAGCCCCTTAATTAGACCCTGTATGAAACTATACGCATGCGCCAGAATGAAGGCGAGAGTCCCGTGACTAAAATTACCATAATTGATAAAATACAAACAATAACATAATATTATTTTCTGCGCTTCATTACCCCCATACTATTCAACCAGGGTCTTGTGTCAGTGATAAGACAAACGTACTTGTATTTCTCTTATTACACTTTAAGTATTTTACACAATAATATTCCTAACAGTGTCTATACAGACCTCTTTGGTATGTTTATGGCGTCTTTATCATAGTAGTTCATCCCCCTATAATAATCTTACACAAACCTCGAATTTACACTTGTAATATCTACTGTATTATGGTATTTATTCAAAGTAAACAAATCACCAAAATTGCTCTTTCTTCGGCATGTGCAAACCAACAAATGTGTTCATATTAAATATACAGTATGTTGGGTGGCAGTGGAAACAGTAAAAAAATATGTGCCATGACAAACATACAGAAACATTTCTTATAAATATATTAAAAACACTTACTTTCTCCGTTTATTAGTCCACACTGGCATATAATGCAGGTGCCGATGATAAAAAACACAATTTGTGCTCGCAGCTTTACCGTCCACCTTCTCATTTTGACTTGAGGGTAAGTTGTGCTCTCCTCTTGAAGCTTCTCAAAAACAAAATCTCCAATCTTGAGGGAGAAATGTTTATTTTGGAATATCAAAAAGTATCAAACAAACTCTTAAAAATGAAGGTCCAATAGTTGATTCAAGGTTGCCCCCCGTAAGCCGGGGGGAGGAGGGGTAACAAATTTATGAGTATCTTCCCAGCCAAGTTTGTGATGTATGTGAGCCCTGGAAAAAATGCAGACCACTAAATAACGTGATCTTGGGTTCTGGCAACACATGTGCGAGTAAAGATCTTCATTTTCCATAAGTGAAGGCGACAGTCCACGTTCATCTGTTTAATTGTTGGTGCTCCGCTGGATCAAGAGAGAAATAACAGTATTATTATTATTAATATCCCACACAGCTGAGGGCTAGTTTGGAGGTCCCCGAAGGAGGTCCACTGGCCCCAGGCTCATTTCTCTGTAATGCACTGCTCCAGTGAGGGAAGACCCACTTCAAACACAAATTGCTAAAGAGGTAATTTTCCTATGCACAGCCTTTAAAAAAACAGCCTCCTCTTCTCCAGCAGACATGGGCTGAAGTTATGGATATCGGCCACATACAGAGCCAAGAACGAGAGTTGGCATGGTTTGCGCTCTCTCTTTTGAAGTCCACAGGTCTTTATAATACCCCCGTGTTTGCTGGTATCTTCTGAGAAGCTCACCCTTTTTAAGACAGATGGGAGCACATCCCAGGAAACTCCTCCGAGCAGCTACGTGCAGGAAAAACGTGCGGCGATACAGCTTTCCCCTACTACGACCTTCCTCTGAACTCCTTCACCCCCGCTGACCACCACGCCGCAAACGAATGTACACACATAAAACGACAAAACGGGAGAAAGAAAACAAAGAAGGAAAACTTGGGAGGTAAACGTTACTTCTTTCCCGTCCACTGTGGGGTGGGGGAAAAAACGAGAAAAATAACGGCTCTGTTGAACATACACGTTGCTTTGAAGTGAGAAAACTCTCCACCACGCCGCCCGTTTCTTTTTCTCAGATTAACGTTAGCTGATGGGGGGGGAAACAGCTAACGTTAGCTAGCTAATCCAAAACAAACGAGGTTTCAGTGTCGGCGATAGAGTTAAAAATAAAATAAAAAACCCACACGCACATACACAAAGTCAGTATCCCGTCTCCGATAGTCAAAAAACGATGAGGTAAACAAACATAAAAAGACGTAAAAAGACGGGTCAAGTGTAAAAACTTGGATTCCCGTTCCGTTTAGCGATTGCTCTCCCTCAGGTTCCCCCTCTTTCCGTCTCTCTTTTCTGCGAGTCTCTCCACCAGTAAACAAGTCCTGCCAGTCACCTCAGCTGGGCCACACATGGTCCGCGGGAAAACACGGAGCGGATCGCGGCTCACCCAACTTGCCCACCGGGATCCGGATCTGGACTGTCTGAACCAGCGCTGCCGTTGGTGTCAGAACACCGGTGCTCTTTGTCGGGGAGGGGGGGGTGAATACACATCTACACCTTTTTTAAAAACTGGAATATTGTAAAATGGTATTGGATAGATGTGTGAATAAAGATCAATATGTCAAGCAGAAGATCCTTTAAATGGTATGTGTGTTCAAGTGGAAAATCACCTGTTCAGTTGTCTAGTTAATATTCACCAGTGTTTGGTGAGTTTCAGCTGGAAATGTCATTTTCCAGTTTGCATTCTTAAATAGAGATTGTGGACAAAATAATAGAAACACAGTATCCCTGCAGTATTTACTGGTTTTAGGGCTGCAACTAACAAATATTTTAATTATGATTAATCTGCTGATTATTTTCCAGATTGATTGTTTTGTCTATAAAAAATATCATTTTCCAATTGTGATTTTCCAAAGGCCAACAGTCCAGAACTCAAAGATATACAGTTTGCTATCATATATGACAAAGAAAAGCATTTTAGAAACTATAATTCGAGATTCATTAGCATTTTTTCTGAAAAAAATGATTGAAACTATTAATTGATTATCAAAACAGTTGCAGGTTAATTTTCTTTGATCGAATAATCTTCTCAGCTCTAACCAGTTTGGCGATGTTTTTAGGATTAGAGGCCATCAATTAGTTTTTCTGTTTGACATATGTAGTTATTTCTCATATTTCTTATCATTTGAAGTCTAACCTTGATTTAAGTGGCTACACTTACTGTGTGTATAATCAAGTGTTGCGTGTTTATATGAACGTGTGGATTCACTGACAAGATTTGTGCCACATATTTCATTAATATTCCTGCCCTTATCTACCTTTCTTTATATGAAGAGGTGGCAGAGCCGCAGCTGAAATATGAAGGATTCTTCTTCTAAAATGAGATTTCCAAATTTTTTTTAATTTTAATTCTGTCTGTCTTCCCATTTGGACTGCTGGAGTAGAGGAGAAGCACTAACCAATAAGTTAGTGTTGCAGTATGAGATTGATCTTGCTTAGAGGCTGACTGACACCAATAACTGTTGATATTAGTTTTATAACATAACCACATAACATAAGCAAACATGTTTATATAAGGATCCCTTAAATTTGTTTATTAAAGAATTGAACAGAGCGGGACAGTTGAAAAATAAACTTGTCAGAGCGTTTCTAAACATATCTAAAGCATCTCTGTGCTGCAACTTCTTGTTTACTTATCGGCCAGTATATGCGTTAATATGTGATAAGCTAATATTGGCCAGCTGATTTATCAGTCAGGCTAATCATGAGACATTTGCTTAAAAATTTTTTTGAAGACAGAACCTTTTTTTTTTTTTTTAGATATTTACAGATGAATTTAAGGTAGCAACCTTTCTTTGAAAAAGATACAGAGCATTTTGGAATCAAACCCCAACAATGTGAAAATACTGTCTGCATTTATTAAAGCCGCAGGCGACGCAAAGATGATACCATCCTTTTTTCACTAACAATGTCCCAACTGGAACCAAGGAGCATGTAACAGCTGATCATTTGAGATGGGGCCAGCACTTATAAGATATTGTACAACAGAATAACATGCAACTATTTTACAATGATTTTACATTTTCACCAGATTTTCTTTTTTCCATTGTCGTAGAACGGAGAGATTTGTGGGCAAAACAAGGTGGCTCTGTGTCATAGAGCAGTGTAAACATTACACACTGCCTTGGCCCTGCAGCCAGGAAGTACAATATCTGCCTGCAGTAAGGAAGGTACACGCAGTTCCATCAGATTTGCATAGCAAATATCCTTATAATAAAACCTGTCCCATTGATGGAACTTAACTACACACAATACCTGGAAGTTCGTCCTACTAACACTTACAGGACGTCTGAATCTTGCCACAGTTCTCACCTTAACATGAGACCAATTTACTTAGAATCAAAGAGAATAGATTAAGATAGAGTAGAACATTTGCTTCCTGTTTATCACACAGGGGTGAAGTTTGTGTGCCTGGATGGGTACACACTGGTCTACTCTGCTGAGAGCTTGTGGAGCAGGCTTGTTGTTAATCTGAGGAATGCTGTTACCCAGTGAACAGAGTAAATGAGGTCTTAGTGAGATTAAATGTCACAGGTCTGAAGGACTAAGGGTTGTGGAATCTTGTCATGCTGTCTGACACCAACACATGCAGTCTTCTCTTCTCTTATTCTCTTCTCTCACTTGTCCCACTTTCCCTAAGGTACTATACACAACGTCAATTTCTTTCCTTTTTCAGTGGGAGTAGAGGAAGTTAAGTGAATGGCTTTTTATCCCACTAACCTACCTAGAGTGCTGTTATGAGTCTACACATGCAGCACTTGTGCAGCACTACAGCCGTGCTCCTGCTCTGTTGTACTACGACTTCACTTCAGTAGGTGGCACTAAAAATAACTCCAGCCAATTCACTTACTCCAAATGTCAAACAGGGACAAAGGGACACAACGTTGTGAATAAATAGGATTAAATCTGACCAGAGAGGCAAGCGTAGGGAGCTTTGGGCTATGTCAAATAAACATAATGTGATTCTGTCAGCATATATGAGAGGTTATGTGAGGTTGTAGGAATCATTTGGTAAAGGTTGCTTTAAATAATGGCTGCAAAGGAAGAATTTTAAATTAAATACGGGGTTTTAAACATTCCTAAGCATCTTATTTTCTCTACAGAGTTCTCATCTGTCGCTCACAAAGGCAGTATTCTCCACTGGGAACATGCATACAGCGAAGTTGTAGTACCTGTCATGAGCATGTTGACACTTCTCTTTTTATCTCAAGCTCTGGGGCAGAATTTGGATGTTTCCACCTGGTATTTGGTAGTTTATTCAGACTGGAGGATATGCAGATATGCAAATGACACAAAGGTGGTTGTAGTTTGACAGTTGAAGAAAAAGAAAGCTGCAGGGTCAACACTCATTACCTCAGTGAAAGTTATTCCTCAAGCCCCTAAATGTCACAGCTTATATCTATTTTTTTTTCCTCTGGCAAAACAGCAAATATCAATGTGAGCACAACAAAAAACGTGCATTTCCTTTCACCAAGATCTCTTTTATTCCTTCAAGGTGGTGAAAGTATAAACAAGAATCAAGTGCAAGATAACAAACAAGTCAAATTATTGTAGATCTCTAAAACTCTAATGGAAACTTCCTAAAACAGGGAACAAGCGTCTCTGTCAAAGCTCAGAATGAAGTTCTGGTGATCAAACTGCCTCTGACTTTACTGTTTACTTTATTCAGCAATACCTTTATAAATTACAGACGTGAATAAATGAGTGGGCAAACATAATGAATGCTTCCATACAGGGCATGAGGGGTCACCGAATTATTTGATTCAGGGTTCACTGATACGCTTTTTCTCTCCTGATACCATTTCCAATACCTTAACTCGGGGTATGAATGAATGTAACTTATGGTGAAAACACTGAATTTTATAATGACATTAACAAAGAAGCTGGATTAGTCACATCATGGCTCATGAATGTCACATAAGGTCAGTATATGCACCAATACCAATCTGGCGTGCCGGATCGATGCATCCTACGGTTTGATGAGAATGAAAATGATGCTATGGCCTTCAAAATCACCAGATCATGTTGTTCATGTTGGTTTAATCTGCATCGTATATCTTAAACTTCAGCCCTGTGTAAGTAAGTCTCAAGGCTCCGTCTTTATCATCTTCATCAGGTCTAAATAATATCTTGATTTGGCATCAGCCTCATCAACCAAGCAGCAGTCAGGTGACATTTAACAGCTCCTTGCAGAGAAGCAGCGTTCACTAGTACATGAATTACAAATGCACATATTTGCATTTCCCCCCTCCTGCCTCACAACATAAACTTCTGCAACATTAACTCCTACTACGTATAATGTTGTTTTTCTCTCACACACACAAATGCACAGATGCAAGAAGGCAAAACGAACTCCCGCTCATTCTCTCCACAGTCGCCTCTGCTGCAGCCTGTAAATGGAGGGATTAATATGTTTGAATGGAGAGTCTCTTTCCTTTGTTGGTGTGGAAGGCTCAGTAATTAGCTGCCTGGGGAGCCAGGAAGCAGGAACCTCCGTTCAGCCTGTGTGTGTCTGTGTATGCATCTGTGTGTGTATGTGTGTGAGATGTCCACCAAGGAGAGGGTCATGAGCTTAAACAGACAAAGCGCTCCTGGATTATCCTCTTCAAACGGCTCCCTGTGTTAGTGATTTACACTTTTAGTACTTGCTGTTCCTGCACTTCAGGCCCCCGTAGCCTGCAGCTGAGACAAACAACTGCCCCGCTCTCTCTCTCACTGTCTGATTCCCATGTTGCCTCTCAATCACACAATCACAATGACATCGCAGATACTGTATGTTGTCTTTTAAGCGAGAGGGTCCACACCTATTTGTCTCATGCGGAGGAAACTGCACATCACCCGTCTTATATGACGAAGCTTCTGCACAAGTGCAGAAAAAGGAACAAGACATCGGAAAAAGGAGGCGACAAAAACATACACAACAGGATACATGAGTGATACACTGAGTCACATTATCTGTGACAAAAGGAAGTTATGCTTTTTGGTACATCTGCAGAAAATATCTGCATTTACAGAGTTTCCTCTGTATCTTTCACAAGTTAATGAGGTTCAGATGAATCCTACATGCAAAACACTGCACTGTCTTAATGCACTCGTACTGTGGCGGGTCTGTGATGTGGAACATGATCAGCTCTTCTTCCTGTACAGGTGCAGTGGGTGTGGGGCCGTATCACATGCATTGGTATTTTGTGGCTCTTTTGCAAAATCTATTTAGACTTCATCATCATCATCATCATCATCATCATCATCATCATCATTATCATCAACATGCTCGAATAAATAGCCATTAGATATTAAATGGTAATTGCTGATTAGTAGTGTTTTATGTTCTGTTTTTATTGTAAAGTTCATTTTCTACATAGTAATATAGTAACATAGACACACATTTCTCTACAGTTTATATATTTCCTGTTATTTGGAACATTGTAACCGACACTTTGCACCTTCATTTGTACTTTGCACCTCCTTTTATTTAATTATTTCTGCTTTTATTTTATTCTATTCTATTCTGATATGTATTTATATTTTATTTTACTATGTATGTTCACCTTCTACACTACTGTTTTTGCATTGTAAGACAAACACTTTTGTTGGTACAAGTGCAATAACTGTATTTCATGCTGCTGACACTGCAATCTGCAGACACGAGATACTTAAATGCAATTTTTGTTTAATTGTTTATCGCAACATTCTTGTCTCCTCACTTTATTTGTGACTATTTTTGTCTCAGTACATTTTATAGTTACTGTTTATGTTGGTGTGTACCTTTTATTTTTATTTTTTCATGCCTCATTTTGTATATAGTAGATAATGTATATAATATTCTAGTTTTTAGGCATGCTAGCTGCATGGCTCCATAGATGGCAATGTCGGCCTGCTGGTCGACCATCACTTTGGTCCAGACTGAAATATCTCAACAACTTTTGGATGGATTGCCATGAAATGTTGTACAAACGTTCATGTTCCCCTCAGGATGAATCATAATGACTTTGGTGATCCCCTGAATTTTCCTCTAGCGCCACCTGCAGGTTGACATTTTTAGTTTGTGGAGAAATCTCTCGTCTCTTGGACTATTGGATGGATTGCCATTAAATTTGGTTCAGTTTAACATAATTCAGCTGACAAGTTGAATTATGTTATTGCTAATATATGGTCTAAAAAGAACATAATTCTAATAACATACAGTATAATCTAATAGCAATTCAATCAAATTATGTTATTAGATCATATTTATACTTAGCCATTTTTATTAGCCATGCTAGCAGCTAATAACATTCCCATCAGCCTCAACTGTACTTTTTGTTCGGCGCTAATTAGCAAATGTTAGCATGCTAAAACACCAAGCTAAGCTAGATAATATGATAAACACTGTACCTGATAAACATCACCATGTTGGCATTGTCATTGTAAACATGATAGCATGCTGTTGTTAGCATTTAGGTCAAAGCACTGCCTAAGTACAGCATGAAAGAGCTGCTAGCGTTTATCTTATCTTATTTACATTTGGTATATTTATACAATTTGTTTTACTATATAAACTGAGCATCTTGGACAACAACATTTCCTTCAGGGCGAATAAAGTTCCCTCTTATCTTGTCTTCCATTCAGTTTGTGAATGGGATGCGGTGACAGTGAATGGATTGAACTGGTCCCTGATGATCCAGGTGAAGAGGAGGAACAGACCCCCTGACTCTGCGTGAAACAGTTTATCTGAAAGAGTAACAGTGAGGAAGGAAAAGCTGCTGACTATAACAGTAGATGTCAGACGCCACTGATGAAGAAGACTAAAGCTTTTGGAGAGAACACCGTGGCCGGCTCAACACTGTGATTGTGTGCCCAACGATGCGTTCAGTGATCCGATAAATCTCACACACAGACCACACAACTCATGTTGATAATCCATGTTGATAACAGCTGCCTCTCAGGTCGTCAGATTGATCCATGGAGCTTCAGTTTGTCTGCACTCTCTGTCTGTCTCAGTCTGATCAATCACCTCTGCCACTAATGAAATTGTAACAAAGGGTACACTGTGCCATCTATAAAGCGGCTTGATATGCATTACTGGGGATTTATAAATCACAGAGTAGCCTACATACTGTATGTCAATCAGCCTTTAAGATGAAGAGTCTCTCACTGTACACAGCTTACTGCTCCCTGAATCTGTGCATGCACATGTTTTAGGATATTTAAACCACACTCTATCTGCTTTTCCCATTCTCCTTCCACATTCATTCTCCTTAAGGCTTAAGATTCAGTGATTTATTACCATGTTAGGAAGAGCTGATAAAAACTCAGCAAAAACCCAACATGAAAACATAGATAAACATTGATAAATGTAATCCTGGAGTTATATTATGCTTAGAGAGAGCATAATATAACCAAGCACTTGGTTATATTATTAGCCTGGAACAAGCACCTGGAAAGCTTGTCATTTGATAAGCTGAGATGCTGTTTTACATGCGATAGAAATTCACTATTCGCTCATTTTTGCTCTGTACTAATATTTATATGGGCCAGTTGCCAGCTAGTGTGTGTAGTATCTTCCAGTTCAATGCAAAGACATGTAACAGAAAGAAAACAACACTTCTATGTACACAACACATGAAAAGATACATTCATATTCAGTTGATTATTAAGTACTAGAGCTCACATGATTAGTCGATTAGTTCACTTTTTAAGCACAAATGCCAAAAATTCTGTGAATCTTTGCTGGTAAATTATGAATATCTTTGGGTTTTGGACTATTGGTCAGACAAAAGACAAAATAATCACCAGTTGCAGCTTTGTTAAACAGTTTTTGTGTCAAACAGGAAGCTTCTACTGACGGTAAGAGGCTGTTAGACATAACTGTCTGATAACTGAAGTGAAGTAGTTTCAGCAAAAGCCACTATATGAATACATAACCTTGTTCCTGACACCCAACTTCCTTTGGTGCTATATGTCACGCTGACCAAATGAATTCTCCGACCACTTTGAAGATAAAGTAAGACATATAGCAGGTTATTTTGTAAAGGAAAGGTTTGACTTCCTCTTCCAGACAGCTCTATCTCTGTCACAGTGTCCTGAACTATAGGGCCCTTCTGTAAACCCGGCCTCCGCCCCTGTTACACTCCGCTCCATCATGTGTGTTGTGTGTTCCTGTGTGTTCACCCCTGGTCTGTGTGTAAGACACTTAACCCTGGGTCACACACACACACACACACACACACATCCCAGAGAGCCTTGTTTTCCCACACATGGACCACAACACACTCTTCTATAAACAGATTAGTCTGTCAAGGTCACCTCTGCTGCCCATTCCTCTCTTTCCGTGCACAAACTCTTATCACCTGCTGTTTTTCTTCACACTTTCAAATCTGAATCTTCTCCAATTTTGTCCTTCTTCTTTTTCCCCCTTTTTTTCCTCTTTCCTGACCTCTGCGCCTTCTCATTTTCTCTCCCTCCTCCTCCCTATTTTTTCTGGGGTTTTTTCTCTTCCTTTGCTGCTACCCTACCCTCTATTTGTTCTGTTTCTTACACTGATGAGTGGTTCAGGGGGCCATGAGGCCATGTGCAGGGCCAAAGGATTAGCTTTATCATTGATAAGGAACTGGGGAGGAGCTTGAATCTGAATGCCCTTCCTGAGAGGATGTGTCAGTGACAGCACATATTGTCAGAGTGACAGCGAGAGCAACACATCCAGAGACGGAGGCACAGTAAGTACATAGGACGGTCAAGGTCAGGTCAATGTCACAGCGCCCAGAGCAGCAAGGGCGCAGGGGGAAAAGGTGTGTTGGCTTCAGGAAGATAGCGTGTGCTGCACAACATCAAAGTATGGCTCTCATACTTCCCCTCCCACTGGGAATATGGGGAAACGGTTGTTTTGTTGCTTCTCTTCACATGTAAAGGCGTACACGTGCATTAACACATGCGGGACAGCAAGCATGCAAACAGCTCAGTTCTTAGAAACATTTCCGTTGGAGAAAGTTGAGAGAGAGGCAGCTGAACTCAGATAGGACAGTCACTCTCATCAAGACAACTCCCTTTAATTAATTTATTTTTATTAGTGCACACAACTGTGTCATACTCACAAATACTAATTTAAGGTCCAACTGAAATCACATTTGGTCATCTCTTGTTGTAGTCAAAAATATCATGTATAACATGTTTTTTAAATGTGTTGTTAATAGATTTTTTTTATTAAAAGGGCTTTGGGGAAATATCAGAAATGCTCCTTTTTGTCTCAGCCGGCTGGAGGGGCGTGTCCCTGTCTGTGTTTGATTGACAGCAGCTGCCAGACTGCCACAGTGTTCTGTGAGAAAACCTCGTTAAATATAATAGACATTTGTAATTAGGCTAATAACTAAAAATCCAGCCTCGGAACAGAGCCTTTGTGGCTCTCTTCATGTGTTTAGATAAGGGCACTAGTTTTTTGAAAAACCATCTAAAATCGTCGTTTATTCAATATTTATGTTTTTTAACGAACACCATTTCCCATAAGCCCTATATGTTTGTGGGCTAAACGTCAGTGCTCGACAGAAGAGGCTAGCTCAGACATGTTTGTAATTACAGCAGCACAGAGAGGACTGAACTGGTGTAAACGTTTTTACACAGCAGAGATTACAACTAGGAAGTTGGAAAAATGACTTTAGAAGAGAGTGGTGGTGAGTTTTATGGATATGGACGAAACCAAGTTAGTTAGTTTCTTCATGGGAGCTGTAGTTTTTTCTGTGCTCACAAAGTAAACGTTGTTTAACTTTGTTAAAATCATGAAGGTTTTTATTTATTATAGCGGCTTCTGTAGCTGATGCCACTTTGTCTTAGAACATGTAAAGTAAAGCTTAGAAACAAGCTTCATTTTTTCAGAAACTCAGATGAAAGAAATTGAGCTACAGAAGCTAATGAACAGAGAGACGTCATGACTTCAGCTATAGTTTTTTTTTCTGCCTGACAAGTTTAGTAAGATGGTCTTCTGAACAGCAGTGAATATAACTGGTGAATGGTCATGTGATCACATAGTCAGCAGCAGGATGGGTTGAAAGTGAGTTGGGGAATTAGTTAAATTCAGTCCAAAATCTCGTGCAAGTGTTCATGTGTAGATGAAAGACAGGTCTGAGAAGATCTTGATTTGCTGACATTGAACATGCTCAGTTTTATGGTCAGAAACTGTAATTTGACAATTATAAAACTGTAAACTGTAATGCTCGACTCTGTTCTTTTAATTCTTCCAGTAGGCATTTGTTTTTATTGACTCTAGACAGTCGAATCAGGAGGACTGGTCACTTAATTTTCAGCGCACTGGAAAAAATGTCTATTTTACTGCAACAAGCCATTAAGGCTCATAATTAAGACTAAAAATAAGAATAAAAACCAAACTTTTGGACTTTAGACCTTCATCACTGCAAAAAAAAAGTAATAAAGGCTGCTCTTTAAATTAAATACTCCTGAATGTGAGTGTGCAGAGACTTTTTTTCTCAAGGTTTTAGGTTCAGTATAGGGAGGTAATTTTTTTTTCTCTGCATCTTCCCTTGTTTTAGACATTTTCTAGAAATGAGCATCAGTATGTTTAAACAAGACAGAATAAGGAAGATCACAACATTAGTTTCACTGACGTATCACTTGATTCAACAAAACTGAACATCCTCAAAAAAGAAAAATTCTAAAAAACATCTAATTTTGTGAGAGAAACAGGTGGAAAGATTTCACCTTGTTATATGTTTTCACTTGTTTTAATAAAATATAATTTTAGGACTAATAATTGATTGAATCATTTGTTAGGATGAAGATTTTCTTTGCTGTGTGGTACCGTTATCTTAGCCACTATTCTTTCGTTGCTGGGTGTAAATATGTGGGTTGATGTTGAATGCACATTGTAGGCTGTTGGATGTGCAAATTAAATTTCTATTTTCCTTCTCCTGCTCCAGATCTTTTTCAGTTTATCGACCATTTCAGATTTATTTCCGCCTGCTTTTCAAGCAATAAATTGAGCGCTAAGTGGTGGCAGTTTACAAGCAGTCTGCACGGACCACACTGACATAGTTGTAAACATTTATTGGACAAATATTGCGCATTAACCATACACCAGCAATTTAATAACTACTTCCCCGTTTCCCTGACCTCTGACCTGAGCAGGAAATTGTTTAAAAATCTGTGGATTAAACCTTGTATCTTATAAAATCACAGCACAAAGCAAGTGTATTTGCTCTCAATAACGACCTTCAAATAATGTATAGCAGATGTGTCCTGAAGGGAAAAAAGTAAACAACAAATGCGTTTTCCTCTAAAATGTATTTACAAAAATAAACCCGAGATGCTGATGCAGGTCAGAGTGCAGAGCGTATTTTCTCTCTGGCACACGGATCGACTGGGACCAAATAAGAGAAAGGGGAAACACTTAATTACTTCCTGAGAGCAGCATTGTATTAGTGTTTACAGAGGAAACAGACCCGGGCGCACACCACCCATCCTGGACGTTGCAAACGCCACATCCAAGGTGAGAACTACTTCTTCTGAGAGGATCAAAGGCAGATCGCAGCGTTCATGACACCGTCAGTTACAGGGCAACAAGAGACTAACTGCTGCTCTTGATAGTAACCTGGCCCAACGTCTGCAAAGCTATTTCCCCCCTGTGAACCGTCTCTTCTCCAAACTAAATTAGTAGCAACATGGTCGCCAAACAAACTGACAAAATCCTTGATTAGTTTCCTCTTCCGTCTGCCTTTTACTATTGTTGTTGACCCTGTGGAATGAAGCCTAAGTACTGGCCCCGAGCCCTTGTCAGTTGTTTGACAGAGAGGTTTGAGTGTGTGTTTGTGTGGCCTGTTCTTTTCCGACCCGGAGGAGCAGAAGTGGGGAAGCCAGGCATCAAGGCTTTAACTATTCGCTCTTCCCAAGTCCTATTTCCAGCCACAGCCCTGAGGCATGCTACTTCAACTTCCTGTGACTCGGGCCTGACTGACCACTGCTCCGTGACCCCGGGGGCCAGCGCTCTGCACGCTGAGGATGGGAGGAACCAGGGGGCCGTGTTGTGTCTTGAAACTTCCCACAATAATAAAAACAGTGTTTGTTTATGTTCTCACAAGGAGAAGGACGGGGAAGGTGGAGATCAGGGAAGTAGGATGAGTGTAAAAGTTCAGCGAGGGGTCTGAGAGTCAACAAACAAACTGTGGCTTTAGACTTACGCAAGCTGGAATTATTGTAATCTAATGTCATTTACTTGACAGAGTGCTAGTGTGTGTGTGTGTGTGTGTGTGTGTGTGTGTGTGTTTGTGTGTGTGTGCGTGTGTGTGCGTGCGGGTGATGATTGCATGCCTGAAAGAGGCCGGCTGTGTGAGAGTACAGTGTGTCTTGTCACTATAAATAACCCCAGTTTGAAAACATGAGAGAAAAATAGCCCAAATTAGGACATAAATATTCAGAGTGTGTGCAAAAATAACCAATCCCATTCAGCATGCAGGCTAAGATTAGACAGGCAATGATTAGGAACATGTCGTAACTGTATCAGCAGGGCATGTCCCTGCATTTAGTAAATGTTGTGTACTTAGTTTAATTTCTTTGTAGGTGGTGGTCAAAAGTTAACAGACACTTGTCAGGGACACTTATGTAATGGCAGTTTGGGGATTTCAGTTGTTTTTGCAACTTCTCTTTTTCAGTGACAGAATGATTGTCACAAAACAAAACAAATACGTTTGGTTTCTTTTATGAGTTTTTTTTTTGAGTTCTTCTAAAAATATGACAAAACCTGACGGGTCAAAAATATACATACAACTTACAGTACTGTATATTGTGAATACTGCGGGCATAGAAAGTTCTAAAACGTCATTGAATGTCTTAACTTCCCGTCAGTGATCATGATTAACTGCACTTGGTAACCTTTCTGTGCCTGTATAAATAGGGCTTGTTTGACCGCACGCATTGAGCCACACACGTCACAATGAAAGTCCAAAGAGCTCAGTACATGTCTGAGAAAGTGCATAATAGATTTACGCAAGTCAGGAATGTCACTTGGCGCCATCTCAAAAGCTACTTCAGGCCCCAAGATCATCAGCGCAAACAACTGCTTGTACCTACAAAGTACCGGGAACTGCGGTGTCTTTGCTTTTGGTCTGGAAGAAAAGTCAAACTGTCACACTTTGCTGGGAGACAGTTGGTGCGGATGGTCAGATGTAGTCCAAGACTCACCAAAAAACAAGTCTGCCATGATGTAGAAGCTGCTGGATCACTAAAATTCAGATAGCAAGAAAACCAGCACATTTGGTTGAACTCTACCAATTCTGTCAACAGGAGTAACCAGAATTTTGCCAGAAGCTTGTTGATGGCCACCAAAAACCAAAACCAAATTATAACCCCAATGCTACCATAATAAAAATGTCCCTTACAAGTATATGTAAAGTTTTGACCACTACTGTGCTCTTCAAGTCTTTTCTATCTTCTTTCACGTTCAGCCACATGGATCTCCTGTGTGTTTGGAGTTGTCCGGCTGATAAGGATTGTTGGTGTATCCCTGAACTCTAATCAATAGCTCTGCCAGTGTTCTTCCATGCCCTATCACCTGCCTGCCGCTCAGACAACAGGAAGATCTGGGCTTTAAGTCGTCAGTGTCAATCACAGATAAGTGAACTGATGTTGAACATCACAAGCAGCAGAATGAAAAAGACTCAAGAGTGACAGGAGCAGAGTTTGTCTTCTTATTTGCAGTATAACGAAGGAAAATATAGAAGACAAAATACACTTTTCAGTTTCCTTTAGCAGCATCACAGCTCACGTTTATTTCCTGAATCATCCCACTGACTTGCAGCAGTCGTGGAGAGGGTTTAGCCAAAAGATCTCTGAGCTACTAAATAAAAGACGCTCCAGCGCTGAGTTTAAGCATTACCACTGCAGGTCAAGGCTTCTCACAACCGTCTCCCTGGTCCTGTGATGTTTTATTCAGCGGTAACATTTCTCTTCTTGTTGTGCTGCAGTGTGAGACGAATTGGAGAAAGAGGGGGGGGGGGGGGGTGATGGGGTGATAAGGAGAGGTGAGGAGGTAAAATTGGGAGAGAAGGCGGGCGATGCAGGTAAATAACAGATTGAGGAGGTTGAGGAGACGAGGTCAGGGAGATGAGAGAGAATACAATATCAGTAACTGTTACAGCAGCAGCGTGACATTTACTGAGAAGTGCAATGTTTACTCCAGACTGTGCAGAAAACCCCAAAAAAGCATCTTCACAGTTTCACTTGGACTGAAGCTGCTAATGACACCTGACCAGCTGAGGAACAGTATTAGTAGAAAGTGTAATATTTTTATTTTAGGTTGCCTTTATTCAACAGGGATAGTAGATCAATGACAGAGAATGAGAGGAGAGACTGGAGGGATGACGTGCAACAAAGGTCCCTGGAACACATTTGAACCATAGATGTTGTCTGTACTTGTATTTTACTTTATACTGCTACTGCACTACTTTTCAGATATATAAATATAAATATTGTACTTTTTATTCCACTATATTTATCTGACAGCTGTAGTTACTAGTTACTTTGCAGATTCAGATTTAAATATAATACAATTATGATGTCTTTTTATACATTTAGCCTCACCCTGACCAGCTGCAACATTATTGATGCTCAGTGATCAATAATTCTAATACAATAATATAATATATATGATTCTGAAATGGGCCGTTCTGCATAATGAGTACTTCTACATTTGGTACTTTAAGTAAATTTGGATGCTAATACTTTTGTACTTTTAAATGCATGCCTTTTATTTGTAACAGAGTATTTCTACACTGTAGTATTACTACTTTTACTTCATTAGATGATCTGAGTACTTCTTCCTCAGTATTAGTATAAAATTAGCTTTTGAAAAATGGGGCAGGGACGGTTTTACTGATGCTCAGTGTAAAGACTTTGTCTTAGGTGTGTGTTATCCGTCAGCAGTGGTGGAAGAAGTATACAGATATTTTTCTCAAGTAAAAGAGTGTTAAGTGCTACTTAAGTAAAAGTATTATCAGCAAAGCGCACTTGAGTAAGAGTATTTGTTATGCAGACACACACGATTGTGATTGTTATATTGTTATATCTTATTGGATTAGTTGTAGTTGGAAGTAATTTTAACTACATTATTTACTGCTGGGTAGCTTAATCTGTAACAATGAATCACATTTTATAAACTGTATGTTTTATATGTAATATCTTAATCTGAAAAATAACTACAGCTGTCAGATAAATGTAGTGGAGTAACAAGTACAATATTTCCCTCTGAAATGTAAAAAGCAACTTGCAAGTTACAAGTTTACAAGTAAAAAAAGTACAGCACTTGAGTAAAGGATTATTTGATCGCTTATTGTACATACAAATGATTGTTCCTCCTCTGTATGTGGTGATATGTTGCTATGCTATTGTATAAATCTATCATCTTTTACAGTTGTATCTATATTATATATTATATATGTTTTATTTCAGTGGTTTCCAATAATACAACAGCATTTTTGGTACATTTTCATACAGCACAGCGCAGCAAAGGCTCACATTCAACAGACATCACAGTGTAAGAGTAAGAGTTTAACAACTGCAGGCAGAGCATCCTGTAAGTCAAACATCCTCGCCCTGCTGGTGGAGTGGGGCCGTTCATTCATTTACAGTATGAATGGCTTTGTGAGCACACAAATACCATCCACTCCATATTCCCTCTCCTCAGATATCGTCTTGCTGGTTTCCAGTAGCCCGCAAGCTCTTTCACAAGCAGAAGAAAACCTTGACTATCACTGAAGATGCTCGCAATCGTAGGCACTCTCTTCCCCGCCTTCCCCTCTGAGACGTCCAGTCATTTAACAAGGCAGAAGACACAGAGGAAGAGAAGAATCAATAGCAGAGTACAAAGAGCTGGAGTCAGTCCGACAACCAAACAAGCAGCATCAATATTGATCTGGATTGGTTGGATGGATCAGAGAGGAGAGCAACGTCTACTCCACTTTTACCCATGTGTAGGCAGGATTAGTGCACACACAAAATGGATATGAAAACTGAAAATATGACAGAACACGATGTGTTAAATTTACACTTTTGCAACTGAGCATTTGGGAAAAAAAAAAAAAGAAGAAAAATCTCCGTTATTGAAATCTGCATTTTTATACAGGCTGCACTGAGAAAGTAACATGTTGCTGGAAACCTTGGAGAAGAATTTTTGCCAAAATGTAGCACTTTTTGTATTTGCAATTAATCACGGCCCATCTGGTTGGCCTTGACATACCAACTCAGCGGACAAAACATGTGATGAATGACGTTGAAACTACCCTTGAAAGAAACCTTGGTCTCAAACCTCCTCACAAATAACAGCTGAGCCAAGGATTTATCCCTTTTATCAACACAGTATTTTACACACACACACACACACACACACACACAGACGACAATAATTTGATTATTTTCATATCAAACTCAAAAGTAGTTTCACTTGTTTTGGGTACATTTTGAAACTAGAGAGAAACCTAGTAGATGAAAGCAAAAACAGAAAGATATGCCACACACTCACTCCTAACACACACATGCATACACACCCCTAATCTGCTACCCTGAGGAGCCCCTCCCATTGTTCCAGGAGGGGCCCTGCACCTGCTCTGGCAGCTCGGGGCCTCCTGGGGGAGAACGTTGAGGGGGCCCGGGAGAGGTGTGCCTGGTTCCAACATATCACTTTTGTTAAACAGCACATTATTCCACACACATCCCAGCGTTGGCTCCGGCCTCAGACGAGAGCCCAAAGCCCCAACAGCCGGGCCCTGCTCCTGCCTCATACCGTCTGCAGCACCTTTAGGTCCTTGACAGTTTTTACCCGCAAGGCCTCCTTCCTGTCTGAGCGGCGATTCCCAGCCAAACGCTCAGTCTACTCAGAGAAAAACAAGCGCTGCATCCAGGCCACCTGCGACTTCTTACCTCCGTCCCAATTCTAGTTTTAGACACCAGCTTAAAGGAACAGCTTTACATGTAGGTAAATACTGTATGTTGGTATATTGGTTTTCTTCCCGAGAGTTAGACGAGAGGATCAATACCACTCTCAATTCAGTGTGAAGCTACACCAAGCAGCCGTTTAGCTCAGCTTAGCATTAAGTATGGAAACAGGGGGAAACAGCTAGCCTGGCTCTGTCTGAAGTCATCCTGCAACTAACGATTATTTTCATTATTGATTAATAACAATTATTATTATTATTTTGATTAATCAATTAACTGTTTGGTCTATAACAGGTCCAAAAATAATGAAAAATGTGCATCACAAGTTCCAAGAGACCAAGGCGACGTCTTCAAATGACTTGTTTTGTCCGACTAACAGTTCAAATTTATTACAATATTATAAAGAAGAGAAAAGCAACAAATCCTAAATTACTTAAAATATTTATTATCAAAATAGTTGCTGGTTATTTTTCTGATGACCGACTAATTGATTAATCGTTGCAGATGTAGTCTGAAGGTAACAAAATACGCCTACCAGCACATCCAAAGCTAATTAACTAATTAACGGTGACAGACTATTTCTAGCAGTAACTTCCTGGAGCCTAGCAAAAACCATAAAACTGTAAATGGTCATTTTTACACTTTAATTTTTGTAATAGAGCCAGGCTAGCGGTTTCCCCCTGTTTCTAGTCTTTATGCTAAGCTAAGTGGCTCCAGCTACATATTTACTGTACAGACACGAGAGTGGTGCCAATTGTTTCATCTAACTCTTGGCAAAAAAGCAAATAAGCGTATTTCCCAAAATGTCGAACTATTCCTTTAAGTGTGCTGCTTTTATGGTCAAGTAAGAAGCAGCTTGTCTTCCCAGCATCGAGCCGCAAAGCCTCCTGTAGTACCAGCAACAGCCGCGGCCTTCAGTCCTGCCCGCTGGGAGATCCTGGATCACTAAAAGGTGAAGGAGCAAAGAGGCAAGATATTAAGCCTCCCAGCAGCCGCACTACCTGGGCTCTATACATCAAAGGCTGAGCAGAAGCCAGCAGGGAGGTGTTTTTCTTTCACTGGGGACTCTTTCAGCGCCGCGCTGCCTGACAAATAGGCTGGAAGGTTCAGTGCATTAACCCACATGTTGACACTAGGCTGCGAACACGGAGTGATAGAGGGGCAATAGGGGGCTGCAGGGAATGACATATGGCTCAGTTCTTTGGGGTGCAATAAACACACAGGCATGTACCGACACACACCAAACACACAGCTAAGGAAGAACTGTTATGGCTGGTTGCTCTACCTGTGATTTACTTCTTGGTGGATATTCTCTGAAATCAACCTGGACCCTCAGCTGTCACAGATACTGTAAGAGAGGTGAAAGTAGTCCTAGGTGCTTCAGCTACTTCAACCCTCCAGTCAGAGAGCTGCCACAACACCACTGTACGTGTGTGTGTGTGTGTGTGTGTGTGAGTGTGAGTGTGAGTGTGAGAGAGAGAGAGAGAGAGGAACCCTCATTAGGGTGTTAAGACTGAGGAAGAGCCACAGACACAACACAACCACACAGACAGACAGATACAGAAACAGACAGTCTCTCACACACACAGGGAGGCGGGTCCTGTCGAGGGAAACAGTAACGGCAAAATGAAAACAGACAAACTTCCACAGCACCTGTGTTGACAAGAGAGATTAAGAGATTGAGATCAACAGTGGTGCAGCTCTGATCAGAGGACACAGACTCCAGTAAGCACTGAAATCATAGCTGAAGTCTGCAAACAAGTTTTACTGCTTTAATATAAATTTACTTATGCTGTAGGGCCTTGTAAACTATGAAACCGCTCTGTGAATAAAGCTTAACTGCACCAAAATTGGTTTGGTTTATTGACAACTTTCTAATATGTTAATAACGTACAATACATGAGTTTTTGTGGGGGGAGAGTGATAAAAAACGGGACTTGTTTCCATCATTGTTCCTGGTGTTTTAACTGTCCACCAACCTTTATCTAGATGTAGACAGGATTTCCATGTCGGACCTAAGAAATACTGGAAACGAAAAACTGGAAAATTACACCATAAAAGCAGCCAGTCAATAAAATAAATCAAAGAGTTTATTGACTCGTGGAGATTTTAACTGTAAATGGTATAAACTCTGTGCCATTGCAGACCGTGCCTCAGTGAGAGTAAAGACAGAAGCAGATCAGTTCTGTTTTCCATCAATGGGAATATGTGTGTGCGAGATAGTGACTCACACTATAAGCTTAATAAGTGCAGCCTTTTACGCTCCCATGAGGTCATTAACATTACAACACATTCAAAACTTTGGCAAGAAGAAGAAAAAAAGAAAAAGCCCTCTTTACCCTTTTGCTCCCTCAAGGAAGTACATGGAAAAAAAAGAAAAAAGGAGAATGAAAGAAAAAATCTCCTTCATCTCTGTAGGCAACTCAAATCCTCTTGTAGCTGCAGCCAAAAACTAAATTAAAAAGACTGAAGTGTTGGGTGTTTAACAGGTGCAGCGCTGTGCTGAGAGGGGATGGAGGTTCTCTCATGCTTAACAATTTGTTCCTCTGCTGTTTAGACGGATCAAACCAATTAAAAGCATACTACCACGCGCGCACACACACACACACACACACACACACACACACACACACACACACACACACACACACACACACACACACACACACACACACACACACACACACACACACACACACACACACACACACACACACACCAGCTCAAATACCTAACTATACTCTTTGTTTACCAACTGCACTACTCCTAAATGATGATTTTTGATTAATTTACTATTGTCACAACAAAGAGTGTTGGTTACTTTCAAGGTTGGATAATATTTATTCAGAACACGGGGCAGAGGAAGAAAATGTTTTATTTAGTATAAGTTTAAGTAATTTAAGTATAATAAATGTCTTGATATGTTTGTATATGAACATATCCGTATGTATGTGCAGGTGTATGTATATGGACACTATGTGCATATGTATTTTGTCTTTATGTGCGTTCTGTTTATTTATGTCTCGTGTTGCATGTTAAGATAATATTATAACAAAATACCCGACTAAAGATATGTGACTGAAAAGTTTAAAAAAAGCTACATTTATTAAGACATTTGTGGTATCAAAGTTGTAACAAATGGCTTATTATTGATTAATCAACAGTATCAGTATAAACCATTAGAAAGAACTATTTTTGGGATCCCAGCTTGTGAAAAATCACTTTGGCTGGTGTTCATCCTCCTTTTCACTCACTCACGTTCACTTTCCTATAAGCCATCAAGGCTGCAGTTATAAATGTTAATAAGTCGTTAATAAAGTAGTAAAATCAAACCTGAAGTGTTGTGTAAGTGTTGAAAAGTTGTTAATAAATTGATTTTGGTCCGGATCGTCTGCAGCCAATTTCTAGAAGGTAAGTGCTCAAACTGGTGCAGCCAGTCAAAGGGATTTTTCACAACCTGGCAACCCAAAAGTGGTTCTATAAACTGATCTATAAAGCAGTGGAAAATGATTTATTAACCATTAATAACCAGTGTTGGAAGAGGTATTGAGATCTTTTACTTGAGTAAATGTCGCAATACCAGACTATAAAAATACTGCATTGCAAGTTTTACTCAAGTACTAAAGTATTAGCAGCAAAACAGACTGAAAGAATCACAATTAAAAGTAATCATTAGGTGGATGATACTGATGATAATATTATTAGACAATTATTATTATTTATGCATTACTGTGTAGCTAGTTTTAACTTTGTTGAGAATCTACAACAGTGCATCAAATTTTATGAGCTGATCAAATATTTCGTGGGCGATATCTTTATCGTCAAAGTAACTAGCAACTACATATATCTGTTAAACAAATTTAGTGGAGTAAAAAATACAACGTAAATACACTTAATTATTTCCTAAAACGTGTAACTCCTTTCTTAAGGATGTCTTTTTACACAATGGCACTGACACGATTCAGCTAAATTTACAACCCAACCTTTTTGAGCACAGAGCGTCAAACACTATTTTCAGAGTGTCCCTGTGGGAAAAGAGCGCAGGAAGGAACCCATTCAGGTTTCCCGGGTCAGAGGTTAAATGAGCCATGAATGAGCCCCACACACCTCGAGGTATTTGCTGAATATAGGAACTCGTTCTCAACACATCCCAGACTCTGGAGTCTGTGTAGGAAACTAAAAACGAAACAGTCTCTGTCAGCTAATGGGATAATGCAAACATAATGAACATGAGAAACCACAGCGCTGATGAAGTCATGTACTGTAGCTCCAGTTCAAAAGCAGAGCTGCAGCCTCAGAGCAGCAGATCACACAGCCTGAGCATTAGCAAAAGCCCGAGAATGTAGGAGCAAACAGCTGTGATTAAACTGAGGGATGACGATCGTCCACAGTGACACAACCTCATTTGGTCTCCTGGTGGCCTGCATACCTCGGCTATACCCCCCAGGGATCCTAAAATACACTGCAGGCCGGGCCGCGGCCCAGCCAGCCGTGAGGTAGGGCAGCGGCCAGGGAGAGGGGAGAGAGGAAGGGCCAGGGGGCAGAGCTGCAAGCCTGGACAAGCCAGTCAGCTCCACAGGCCTCAGATGACAGCGAGACTGACAACACAGCAGGAATGTTAGCCTGTTAGAAGCTTTTTCGGTGTGTCTGCTTGCATGAAAAAGAGAGTTTCGGAGCAGTGATTCCCAAATGTTATCAGGCTAAATTAAGAAGGAACAAAAAGCGGACAAATGCACAGATTACCCAGAGTCACGTACGGTCGCTGTGTGCTTTATTTAGCCAACTCTCAGATCACTTCTAAATGAGTAGTGGGGTTAATTTAGGATTCACGGCTCGATCAGGCCATCAGGGTCATGGAGGCCATTATCTGTTCATATTCTAAGGATATGACTGACACACACTGGCCACATGAAGTCACTGCATCGTGTCATTTTCCAAACGACAGAGGGCGCAATTTGGTATTTTAGTTCATGAGGAAAGGTCATACACAGCTCCTACAACACACACACACACAGTACTCACAATTATTATGCCAAAACAATTAAAGAAAATTGTTGTAATTTAGCGTCTTCATACTTTCTGCAATTAATGTCCTGTGATCCTAAACACGCACAGCTGCCGCTCTAAATGATATGTGAATGTTAATATGGGGTCACATCATTTAATGAGAACTAAATGTTAATTCATCAACATCAGCAGCCTCAGCAACATTACAAATATCAACCACCAAAACATACAGACTCATAAACAGCGAACAGGACTGAGGATATGGGAAACATGAGGAGTGGTGAACTCACGCACATCTAACAGCACGAAGCTCCACACCTCTGCACAATGAGCGTTTCCAAAACGCAACCGGAAGATGAAAAATTATACTGATGCTTGAAATATGTTCTATAATTTGTAATAATATTTCATTTTAGTGAAACAATTGGTAACACTTTACTTTAACCCCCTTATTTAGCATTTATAAGCACTTTATAAATGCTTTATAACTCACTATAATGCAGTCGTAAACAGATTTAGGTGTTTATTAATGTATTTGTCAACAACTCTAACTCCTCCTGTGGGCACCCATAAGTGAAGGCTGCTTTATTTTTTAACAGATAATGAATGATAATATAGTAAAACACTGTTAAATAATATAAAATATGTCTTCATAGGAGAAGTTATAACTGTTGACAACTATTGTACAGTAATAAAACACTTAAAATGTCCTTAAAGCTGCGTACGACGACATTATAGTGCTATAAAACATTTATTAAATATTTATATAGTGCTTATAAATGCTAAATAGGGGCAGTTAAAGTAAAAGTTTACGTTTTAGCGCATCCAGAGATATTTATAAGTCTTTAGACTTGGATATTCAATTAATTCAATATAGAGTTGAAACTGTGGCTAACATACAGCAGATGGTGGACGGTTGGTCCAGATGTCTTTCAGATGTATATACGGTGAAAACAACGTTCTACAAAAGATGATTCTCACTTTAGTCCCACTAAGTGAGAAAGTACAACCATGTATTGAGTGGCTAGTAGCCTACCTGATGAGGGATGAAAATAATTAAGGCTCAGTCCCTGCTGTCTGGGTATTAAGACTAAGTCGAGTAAGGCCCTCCAACAAGAAGCTCCTCACCTCGATTCATGTTCTGCTCTGCTTAAAAAAAAAAGGAATACTGATGCTTCAAACCACATGTTAAACTTCACCGTTCAGAGGAAGAATTTCAGTTTCAAAAGTGCAAATGTTTCAGTTCAGTCGTTTTGGTTCTAGATCTATGTAGGCCTATGTAGTTACTGCTCTGTAAACACAGGAGGCTGCAGGACTAAAGAGTTCGGGGTTGCAGACGGTCATCATCGGAGTCTGGGGAAGATTCTGATGAAGAGGATCATGCTGATGAAGGAGAAGGAGACCAGGATGAGCATCAGCCACAGCAGCCAGTTAACGGACTTCTTGGTGTGCTGCTCCAGTCGCTCCGACTCCGTCTTCAGCTTCTCAAAGTTCATGTCTGCCTGACGCATCGACTGGCTCAGAGTCTGGAGAAGGAAAGGAACACACAACCGACGATGTAACACTGAGAAAAGACTAGTTTCTGTGTAGAGGGTTTATAGGCTGGCTCTGAATGTTATTTGTCTCAGACTGCCCACATGTGGACAGAATCAGCGGAGACATGTGGCAGGTTTGGGGAACAGAAACATAAAATCAAAACCTAATAAACTTCCAAAATACATCTACTGTATGCCCAGTAACACACAGAAAATGAAAATAATTCAACATTGCTTGGTCTGTTAATGGTAAAATCTGACATAGAGGTGGGCAATAAACCAAAAACTTTAAAATACAATACACTACTAACGAGTAATAGACAGGCTCATTTTTATACGTTCAGTAAAAGCTTCCCCAGGTGCGTCTGAAATCTGTCTCTTTAAAAAAAGAAATTACAACACCCATCCACCGTTCAGTCACATGCGCTTTAATCATTAACAGTCACCTGCAACATTTTAGCACATCATCATCTTTGACACAATAATAATAATACTGACTCATCACAAAGCTGTTTCTCTGCTGCTTAGATAATGGATTAGCCGTTAACTATAAGTTGAATATTGAGCTTATTCCCATTAACACGTTTGAAATTGAATCCATCCTTGTCTCTGCTGAACCTGGGTCTATACATGAAATTGTACTGGAAACAGACATTTTGTTTAGTCATTATGTTGGCTGGCGAAATGTATTCTTGACAGGTAAATATTTCATATTTCAGTAATGTTGTAAATACAGTATGATTAGTATGTTAGTATGATACTTCTACGTGTCCATCCAGTTACCTGGTTGTCCTGTTTGATGATGTTCTGTGCTGCCAGGGTGTTGTTCTTCAAATTTCGGGCCAGGTTGAGCATGTCCTCGGCAAGTTTCTCCTGCAGGTTGTGGTGGTGCTGCAGGACGGCCTCCAGCTCTGCAGCAGACTGACGCTCATCCAGAGGAAGACCTCTGCACAAGGCGGGACAGCCTGATTAACATTTTTATTTTACTGCAGACATGTAGCCGAGCGCTCTTATCCACAGTCGCAACAAAAAGTGATAAAAGTTCAGATGGTGGCGTCTTTTAAAGGCATTTAGCAGCGAGGAGTGACAGTCAGTGTTCTGACAATACGTCTAAGGAATATTCCAGCAACACCTGAATGATCATGATAACGATGATACACAGAGCATTCATAATTTAACAGAGCTGGGAGGGAGCCTGGACTTTTCAGAAGCAATCACTTATATGTAAATAAATAAATAAAATATTGAGACAAAAAATGATATGTACAGCTTTACCTTCTGTTTCGCAAGTCTGTTTCTGATGCGCCTATAGAGAGGAAAGGAGAACATCACATTCATATAATATCACTCTCAATCAGAAGACTTGCTCATTTAAATATTAGGCATCATTCTTCAGTCGAGATACTGAATTCAAGATGCCTTTGAACTCCAAAATATTTCTTACCTTTGCCTGACGACCCCTGCAATGACACAAAAGAAAAACATTCGTGAGATGGACAGAATGTGGGGCCTTTAGTATTTATTTTTTACATCTAGTTTTTTCTACCAAACCTTAAAGTACTTCATTTTGCAGTTAACTAATACTAGTATAACTAACTAACCTCAAAACTGATAACATCAGTTGAAAGCTAATATACAGTGTAGCCCTGGGGCTAAAATGTCCATGTTTTAAATGGTAAACCAATTGTAAATGGACTACTTGCTGGAGGTGGAATCAGTAGTTCAACAACTGTGAGCAAAACAATGCAGACGTCCTGCAGCAGCTGTTGTTTCTACAGTGTGGTAAAGCTCAGGAGTGTCCACCTTACATCTTGACTACTCTGCGTTTGAGCTAAACAGCGTAGGTCTCGTCCTACCGTGCCGAGCAGCTCGTCCCTCATCTCTCCTGTACACCGGGCCTTCGTCTGCATGTGGACGGTTTTAGTGGCAGGCATCCTCTCATTGGCTATTGTGGGTGTTCGTCCGGGGGCGAGGAACTGATTAGCTAAAGCTTTTTCTGTTGGCGAAGACTGTGAACGAGAACAGAAGAGACATGAGATCAGAAAAGAGTCTGAACAGGAGAAAATCTCAAGAGATCAATAAAGGAATGTCTAAACAAGAACTGACTCTTTCAAACAAATAAGAAATACTGAGGATGGACTTTAAACTTTAGACTTTTTAAACACTTCCATGAATATTAAAGTGACAATAACACATCCAGTACATAATATGCAAAATGGAAATAATGTTGAAAGTGATGAATTTGTGAAATACTGCCACTGACCAGTTTCTCTGCCTCTAGAAGTCCTTTCAGAAAATCGACTTTTCTTGTGTATTCAGTCAGCACTTCTGATGTGGGTTTGCTGAAAAAGACACAAGAACAACAGTATTATTTAACCTATCTATAAATTAATTCCATGGCCAAGCACATTGCTGGTGAACAGTGAGAGAGATACTGTGTAAAATAGGGTGTTAGCGAGATGTGCCTGCATCAGAAGGTTGAGCGGTTCGCAAGTGTAGAAAGTCTTTAGTTGCTTTAACATAGGCGACCTACAGTGAGTGTAAAATTTCAGTACAGCAACTTGTGTGTTACCAATTAGCAATAATAAAACCATTAAGATACATGAGAGTTAAGAGAGAGGTTACCTCTGGCTTTTCCTCAGAGCCACCAACATCTCCTCCAGGGCACCAACATACTAGAGGAGAGATACACAAACAGTGATTGTATACGTTGGGTGAACGTGAATTTGAGCGATGCCAAGCTGTGTACACTCTGCTGTGCTTTTTTGTATTAAAAAGCAGAGACAAAGCAGCATGGAAGACCTAAACCCACTCTTCTTGTTAAAAAAAACCTATCCAGGTGTTAATCGTGGCTGTTAACCACTTCAAATGTATTAATAATAAGCAAATAATGTGACAGTGTCATGTAGAAATTCAGCAGGTTGCTGCGATGAACATCACAGTGGCATACAACTTAACTAATGTTTAACTAATATTGATAAACCAGATAACACAGCAGACTAATAGTGATTGAAGATGTTCATTCTCACCATCTCTGATCCAGTGACAGCCTTCAGGACAATATATTAATGATCTAGAGACTATGCTAAGAAACTGTGTATAAATTACAACTAATGAATGTGACAAGGTATGTTTTAAACAAGGAAAGCATATATAATCAGTTGCCTGTTTATTAGGTACACTTAGCCTAAACTAATGCAGGACTAATACAACAGTCCTGCAATGAATAGCACCTTTAGAGAGGTGTTGAATCAACTTTATGGTCATTCTGGAGGCTGTAGTTTGTGTTGTTTTAATATTTAGTCTGCTCTCATTGATATAAATAGGGTGGACAAAATGACACACCACTTGTAAGGCAATACAGTTCAACAGCACCACTAACTACACCCTCTCTAAAACAGTTTCTCTAAAAACTGACCATGATAGCCTTCATGGAGTTGATTTATGCATTATGCATTAGTGTAAGCTAGGTGTACCTAAAAAACTGGAAATTGAGTGTACTGGTGTGAATATGAAATTGTAGCTATGGTCTGGTATGTGTAACAAGTACTTTTTTATTGTTTGGACTGATATATAATGGTATATATTTACTTATGTGCGGATTTCTGGGTGATTTTAATGTGGTTTGCAGGTCAAATGCACTGTGTAATGTTTGCTTAGCAGTAAGCTGTCTTTCGTACAGTAAGCTAATTTAGCAAGGTTAGCAAACAATCTATAAGTAAATAGTACTGTACACTGTTAAATGTTTTCAATGTGTCGGAGAGGAAAATACCACTGAAAGGTACCCTCTAAGAAAATCCTGTCACTGGTTTCAGTGACGACGTGGCTAACAGACGTGAGCGGCTCACAGTGGTGCAGCTAACAACAAAAACAGTCATGCTAACTTTAGCTAATGAAGGTCAGAGAAAAACAGCACTAAACCATAGGATTCACTCAGTATTTACACTGTCTTACCTTTTCTAATCTCCATTCGGTTTCTCCTCGTTTCTCCGACGCTATAGATTCACAGCGAGACAATAATCTGATAAAATTTATTTCTAATCTAGAAGCCATGTTTGAAGCCGACACACCGTCGCAGTAGTATGACGTCAATCAGCTCAGCGCAGACGTGGGCGGAGCATCACAGTAGCGCTGACCAACTAGCATTAGCATACACTCACAACAATTTATACACACATTATACCCGTGAATTCTTATTTAATCCAACGATTTTAGCCTACCTTTGATAAGATTAACAATATTTGTGTGTATGTAAATGAAGTTTACCCCAACAACACTTGATTTAGTCTCATTTTTATTTACTTTTTTAGTTAAGGTTTATGTTAATAAAAAAACCTTTCGTGGGTGCATAAACCTTTTCAAATGACAAATACATTTGCATGGAGTCCGGTGACCTCACATTATTCTCAACATGGCTACAGTACTTTAAATCTGAGTTGAGGTCTAATCCACCTGAGTAATTGAACACCTTTGTGGGTGTGCAGAGCCTTTAAATGAAAAGTATTGAAGGTATCTGGGTGCGACACATCAACAGTTGAACTAAGGACACACATACCTGACAAGGCCGAGGAAAATGCAGAATAGTTTTATTTTGTTAAGCTGTTTCATGTTGTTTAATACCTCATTTAATAACAAAATGTGAAGAAGTTTACCCTGGACAGAGAGGGAAAAGTGTGTGGTATATAAAGTATAGCATAATGTACACTAACCCACTTGCTAGAAAAGTAGGAATTTAAATAATATAAACTTTAACTTGACTAACTTGGATGAGGGTTGCTGGCAAATGAGAATATGAAGAAACCACCCCTTGTCATTTGGATAGCAGTGAAGTCTACAGATTTAAAGCGGCACTCAACACATTTAACATATCAGTGTCAATTTACTAGTCATGGTGAGCACAGCACTGCATGTGTTAACAGCTGTAGATCTTCTGTGGCCCTGAAGGAGCTTTTTTTAAGTCTGCAAAAATGAGTCACGAGTCAAACAACTAATTCTTATATTAGTACATACCTTTTGATCCTGAAGAGTGGCGCCCTCTTGAGTGCTTCCCAAAATTTCTTCCATTTATTTCCCCTTGTGCTTGAAATGCAGTATGTAGATACAGTTTTCTTTGCCTTGTGTATTCTCCACCAGGTTGCGGTAAAAATCATTCGTCATCAAATCAAATCAATCAAATCATCGTATGAGTTCACCTGTCGAAGACTACATGGTACAGTAATGTGATTTTGTAAAAGCTGAGCATCACTTACAGTACAGCAGACAGGCTTGATGGTTGCACTTCCATGTCGACTATAAGATGTTTTTTTTTTAATCTTGAACAGACTCCTTTAACTGTCCTGTTAAAACACAACTCTCTACTTACCTTTGAGACGACCTCAGGTTTATCAAGTCATTGCTGCAGCTTCACTGGGAACAGTGAAAGTTAACATTTAAACGGCCAAAGCTAAGTTTAGGTGAGAGTTAATAACAATATCCCTATTTTTAAAGAAAATATCGTGGTGTTAGTTGTAACAATATTTTACATGGGAAATGTTTTGACGGCAGACTGAATGTCAAACTGAACAGATGAAGATCTTCAAAACAACAGCAAAAACGTTCATCCTGTGGTTATTTCTTTTGATTCAACGTAGCCGTTTAACCCTTAAACACTTTCAATAACATAATTTGCGATACAATTTACAAAGGATTTCCTGTGTGACGGAGCAAAGTATCCAACTTCCCCCACGTGAGACGGAGATGCAGCTGTTTGTTGTAAAGTTGTAAAAACTGCTCTTCTGCATAAATATAAAAATTGAAGCGTATGAATTCATTTTTAATTAATTTGTTAATGTGTTACAGACTACATCAGACTTCATATTTATTGTCAAAATACTGGTGTTAATTGGTGAAGTGCCTCTTTTTGGAAGAGACTAATTTATGGAGAGTTCATAAAAGAACTCTCATGGTTCATAGTTTACATCAAAAAAGTACAAAACCTGCATATTCTTGCCTTGACTAAGTTGACCTTTTCTTCATCATCCTCATATAAAAAGGTGTTGTGTAACACTGAGAAACTTTTTGACTGTACCTGATCAAAACACACAGCAGCAGACGTTACAAGCATCATGTTCTGTATTGTCATGTTAATACTAATCACCATTACAGTTCACGTCATTCAGTCCCAACCATACACTCTCTGTTACACATTACACATCAGAACATCGTCCTCATGATACAGAAAAACTAACAGACATCATTCAACAGCAGTCAGAGAGGAACATTAGTATTACATTTCATACAAAGTTGGCCAAAGCTGTGCTTCAGCAGGACCTGCTGAATGGCAGGTTCGGTACAGCTGAGCGAAGCCATGTTCATTTTAGAAAAGGGTAAGGTGAGTTCAAGGACTTCGGGCTTTAAAGATGTCGTGGCACGGCTGTTGCATCAAGGCTGGGTTTGTGTTTTTGTTGTTTCAAAAGGAAAAAGTGGCGTGTGCTGTTCCCGTTTCCCTTTGCTATGTGAGGCAATGACTTCCTATCTGGGGTTTGTTGTGCGGTAGGTGGAAGATAAAGGTGGAAATGCACTGTTGTCCGTTGCAGCTGTTGTGACGAGGCACCTATACAACAGTTGCAATGTGCATGTTTAGGTCCTTGTTTCAAACATGTCTTGTGTCGGTTCAGTACAATAAACACAAAAGTCTGGGACAAAGGTACCCTCTCTTTATCCCAAATAACCCTCCCTCCCTCTGAGCACTGTCCATAACATGACATGAGAAATTAACTTTGTCAACTTACTGTACATTACCAAGGCACTAGCTAACATTTCAGTGAACATGTTTTACTCATTAGGAAAACTAAGAAATGAAAAGTGCGGCTGGAACCTGCAATATTTCCTTGAATTAGCACAAATGTGGGTTTTTTTCTTTTTTAAAAAAACAGGAGAAAGAAAACAAAATTGCTGGTCCATCATTATGAGGCTACAGAAAACACGCCTCTGTCCCAACTGAATTCATCAACAGTAACCACAATATATATATTAAAATGGTAGAAAAGGTGCTTGGCAACATGGTGTCCAGTTATTTTTACTGTCATAGAGGATAACAAGACTTTAGACACGTTTGCAGTTCCTTAATTGGTTCCCACTGACGACAGCAACTGGAACAGCCTCCATTTTGTGTCACTCCTGTTCAACTTTGTAGATCCACTGTGGATACTGCACATCTCATCACGTTCACTCATTTTCATTCACATGTACAGGTTGTATTCCTCCACTGTGATTCTTGTCCTCTCCTGGCTCTCTACAATCCATCCTTGTCATCTGAGGCAACTCTGTATGTCATTTATATTCACCTCTCTTATATTCTTCTCTGTTCTGCCGTGGTCAGACGTCATCGTCCATATAAGGTATGTCTGGGTCAGAAAAACGTCTCTGGCCCTTCGAGGCTTGTGTCTCGTGGTGCTGGTGCTGAGGAGAGGGTGTTACCATGGAGATGGAGGTGGAGGATGAGGAAGCGGAGGGAGGGCAGGAGGAAAAATGCAACAAAAGGTCACACTCTGGGCTGTCGATGTACAGGGACTGGGTGCTGTCTTTACGGCGGCCGGGCTGCTCTCTTCTCCTGAGCAAGAACTTTAACGCTTGGCTTCCAGAAGGGTTATAAGTCTGAGCCGGACCCGAGGCTGAAGACTGGGAGAGGACGCCTGGGGGGAGTTTAACTGTGTCTGGGATGACGGGGTTGCGGCGTTGCAGCGGATGCCTGAAGGAGGCGTTGGAGGATTCAGAGGTTGTAGAAGCGCAGCTGAACACAGAGGAGGTGGAGCTAGCAGGGGTGAGGTTTGGCAGAGAGACGCGTCCACCGGGGACTTTAGGTCGCTGGGCCAGGTCTGATGGTTTGGGTAGACAAACTGGCCTGTATCTCCTCAGCTGGGAGCCACCTCGTCCTTGAGAGAAAGAGGAATAAGGAAGAGTTGAGAAAGACAAACATGCTTTCCTAAAAGCTACTTGTTAAATTCACACAACAATCCTGAGAGGGTGAACACCAATGGAAGAGCATGCAACCATGTTATCTATCAAACATTATGTTCAGGCACAATTAGGCAAACATCTGATTGGACATGTTGTGCCAAATGTTCAATTCATTAATTTGGATGTTGGTAGTTTGAGCATGCTTCTGTGCCACACATGCATACATGGGTGTGCAGGTATGCACACAAACACACACACAAACACACAAACACGGTTGCTGTTCGTCCAACCTGCTTCGTTACAGAGCAGACGTCACCGCCCCCATCACCATCACTGGTCCAGACCTGCACCACAAAAGACAGGAAGGGCCCAACCCAGCGGCCCCGTGGTCTGGTCAGAAACCCACAGGTGAGTGAGAGAAACAGGTAGAAGGAAGGAAAGGCCAGACTGTACCTTAATACTGACCTTCAGGCTCTGAGCCATGAACAGAAGAGTGCTGCTGCTCATCCAAAAGACTCTCGGAGCTCAGCGAGGCTTCGGAGTCCAAGTTCTCCTGGTCTGAACCGGGCTGCTCCATCTCTGGCAGTCGGCACGCCAGTTCCTCTCTACAGAGAAACAGATGACAGGGACGTCAGAGGCATGAGAGACGGGAGGAGGACTCTACACCGTGGTGAAAAGAGAAATAATACAGAAAGCATCCTTACTTCTCCTGTTTGATGGACTGGATGCGTTCCACCAAGTTCTTCTCAGCCTCTGTGTCTGAGTCCAGAGGCTCGTTCTCAGGGACCACGCTGAGATCAGAACTGACTTTCTCGTGCACCTGCAGAAGACAGAAAATCCCACACTGATACCTCAACCAACTCAGTGTAAAAAGGTCCATTGTGTAATTACTATATAAATGTATATACTAATTACACAATAAACATAAATGAAAACAAAATACACACAGCTTTGACCCAAATCTGAAACTGATTCCAGATTTTGTTAGTGAGGAAAAGAGAAGAGGCTGGATGGTGCCTGTGGCATTCATGCATCTGCACATCATTCCTGCAGCACTTCTGTGAAACAGAATAACTTATAGGTAGTAAAAAAGAAAAAAATGCTGTGATACAAAAGAAGCTAGTAAACACATTAACATCCACCCTTTCAAAATGCTACTGGTATAAGGGGTTTACATATGCAAACAGTTCATGTTGAGCTATGATAACAGTTAAAAGACACATCACCACAATCCAGAAACGTCCAACCACTCAACAACAAATATAACATGACTTTCAGAGCTTTGTGGTTTTAGATAGGAAGACGGCAAGCTTTGCAAGTCACACTATTGTCAGGCCGTTGTCTTCCAATAAGACGACAACAAAAGTATTATTATGACACCAACCCAGAACCATCTTGTCCTCTCATAGAGAGAACAAGAATAACGGCAAACAGCAACATGCAAACTACTACCAGTTAGTAAAGAAGTGTAAAAAGGATTACGGGCAGAAAAAAAAAAACAGCCAGAGCGTCACCCACATCTAACATGCCATGCACAGGCGCTTCTACATGGCACCCTGCTACACACTACAACTAGTAGATCTACTGTACTAGGAGAACTCGATGATACATACCACCACTCCTTTGTAAGGAGGTGAGAACCTGAGAGGTAAATGCCAGTAGTGCTAAAGAGAGACAAGGAACATTGGCCATGTTACCCATGTAACCTAAGAACAACAGTATGTGACACTGGGGCTATTGTACGATTTCAATGATGCAGGAAAATGTTACTAACTAGTAAATCCGTGTTGAGTGTATGATATAATAACACATCATTGATAAGTGACTTTTTAAACAATTACATTTCGTTTCTTTACATGCAGGCATGAGGCTGAGCAACAATCTTAAACATTATGTTGTTGCCATGGTGTTGAGACCACGGCTAAATCAAACAAAGGTGATCCAGAGTGAGGCACCGTTTCGTTCCTCACCGTGTTCTGTCTCTTGAGTTTGAGCTGGTTAACAGCCAGAGCCTCTGCGTACTCCAGCTGCTCGATCTCCTCCATCTTCTCGTTGTAGCGTCTGATCTGCTCATTGATGAGCATCTCTATGCACCTAAAGGGGGAGGAGGGAGCGAGATGTCAAACAGTATGTGTGCAGATTTACAGCTGCTCACTGGTTATGCACGCGTTATGTACAGTGTGTGAGGAAGGAAAAGGAAAAGGAAAAGCAATAAGCAGATGTTGTCATTTTTTGCTTTCATGACAGTCTTACGTGGTCGTCTTGGCAACATCCTTCATGCTGAGCAGCGGGTCAGCGCTGTCTGGGCAGCGCAGGACACACGGGGCAAAAACTATGGCCAACGAGTTAGGAGACATACGGTTGTGAGCCTCCTCTTTACACACCCTGCAAGAGAATTCATTAGATATTAGCATGTAGTTTAGCTGCACGCACATTTAATCCAAGTTATGACTTTACTGCTGAGGTAAACTAAATATGTTCATAATAAATCAAGTGACAAAACAGACACCAAAGAAAAATGAGTGAGTGCAGTATGGGGAGTGCATACATTTTGAGAATGAGTGGCCTTGATGGATTTATGTCACGATCACATTAAAATATACAAAGCCACAATGAGAGAATTCCTACCTGACGAGGTGGAAGACGAGTCTCTCCAATGTGTTGTAGTTTGCTGTAGGAAGCTCTTCCAGCTCTTTGTATATAGCGTGAAGCTGCTCCTGCTTCTCTGGCAGTTCTACCAAGAGGAGAACACACATAATAAATTAAACCTCATAACTAACCACGAATACTAATAGTCCATTATATTTTTGGAAAATGCCTTTATTTCATTTTTTTATCATGACTGATAAATGTTTTCCACCGTACATGTCAAATTCTTGTTTCATCTAACTACTAGCCATTTAAAAAAAACACAGTCTTTGACCCAGCAGCAGATGGAAGGAAAACACTGAAAAGAAAAGATTGTCTAATGTAAAATGCTGCCCCCTGGTGGGGAATGTCCTCCTCACCCACTGCATGCAGGAAGTCATTGTAATGTGTGAAGGTCATGAGCGGATCTGGTAGCTCCCTCAACCACTGTTTCACCAGGCCCGTCACTGTGTGGATAGGATAGTCCTCGAGGCAGACCAGGTGGGGGTCTAAACACGTCAACAATGTAACATTAATAGAAAGATCAATAAAGCAGCCATGACAGAGTTTTTATGTATGTTTAACTAAAAAAAAAACGAAGCCTGAAATAGGATGTGTTAGATAACTGATGCTGGTAAATGAAAATAGCACAGTTCCCCAGTTCGTCATTAGTTAGCTGTAAATGTCAAATAGAAGGAGTCTTACCAGTCTCTAGGCGCTGGTGCAGCTCTTTCATGCGGTTGGCAGAGCCGGACTTGCGGTAGATGCCCTCGGTGTAGAGGCCGTGCATCTCCACGTGCTCCAGCATCATCTCCAGCACCATGGGTACTGGGTTCTTATCACTGACCAGGTGACTCACACGCACCCCGAAGTGCAGACCACCAGACTCCTCGTCACTCTGTGGATTCAGACAGACATCAGCAGTCAGTAAGAAGTCTACTTCTCCAGTTCACTCACCGCAAGCTAGATACAACACCCGTGGAAATCACACATTCTTCACTACAATAAAGTTTACCACCTGATGTTGAAATACAGCTCCTTATAACCAAGATAAAGAAAGCGTTTACTTCAGTATTAACAGGTGAGACCCTGTTCTTTGTTAGACTTTATATTATGTTGAGATTTTCTTATAAAATTCCAACATAATACATCAACATATTAATATAGAGACGTCTCAGTTAGCTTCTGTTCCACTAGCTTTCTTCATCAGTCATTTTAAAAAGCTGAAACATGATACTTAATATGTTTGTCCATATTCTAAGCTATATCGGTATCTATTTCTCTACTGGCTAGTAAAACTTAACCCCCCTTATATTTTTAAAAGAAAGCTCCCATCAGGCTTTGACAGCGCTTCTGTAGCGAAGAATCATATCGAGCCCTAACAAAATAATAATTTCACCTTTGTTAAAATGTAAAAAGGTGATTCAATTTTTACTAGCCAATAGTCAGTAATTTATTTTAGAATAAAACAGAAAACTACAAGTGCCATGTTTCAGACTGAAAATACGGTTGGGTCTAGTGGAACAGCGGCTAGCTTAAAGTAGGACATCACCTCTCTATACTGCCCAGCCTCACTCCAAACCCCTATATATCATGAGCACATCATTAATCTAGGCCTGTGGTTTCTAAAAATAAAAACCTACCTTTTTGGCACTGAAGGTGGAGCAGTCAATGACTATTTTGCAGAGGCACTTCTTGTGGGACACCATTTTACAATCTGTAAGACAAAGATAAAAAAAAAGAGAATTATGAATTAGTGCAGGAACACATTTCTTTATGTTAGGCTGCAAGATTTATTCTTAATATCTGAATACAAATACAATCAATAAAACATAAAAAGAAGAAAATGAGTTTTGTTGGGGCGTTAACTCACAGCTGCACATGTAGGCCTTCTCCATGCCCCAGATGTAAGAACTACACTGGTCACATGACTGCATAATGTTGACCTGATAGTTGACGAAAACATGATCCAGGGGGCTCTCCATCTAACAAGACAGACAATCACTCAATTAGAAATCATAATCTATATTAAATTACAAATCATTATAATGAAAATAGCTAAAAAATGAGATGAAAAAATGAGGTAAATTTCAACTTTGCATACTTACACTTTTGTCTTTTTTCCTCCTCTTCTTCCTAGCTTTAGCAGGCTGAAAAACACACAGAGAGTATAAGCATGGATACATTATTTTGTCATGTTATTTTGGACTGATTAGACTGATTGATAATGAATCTCAGTGTTTCACCTTTGCAGGCTCAGCCTCCTCCTTCTTCATCTCTCCTCTGATGAAGCCATCCAGCACCGACTGGAAGAGGTTGACCACAAGTTGGACTTCTCCTTTCTGCTTGTCGCCCGCCAGGTGGATCACTTTGTTCTGGTAGCCTGTCATCAGACCTTTGTAGCCAATGGTGGGTCTCTGATAAAGTTCAGAGGGCAGGAGAGAAAATGAGGAAGAGGAGAGGATGGTGAGGAAGAGCTTCGATCAGTATGTGTGTGTGTGTGTGTGTGTGTGTGTGTGTGTGTGTGTGTGTTATGTGCCTGCAGAAAGACTCACTGGGAGAGAATACATGGCTTTGATAGTCTCTCTGAACTGCATGGTGGCTGTAACAAAGATGGCCTCTGTGGCTGACAGAGACTTCCCCCTGGAGCGGAAATCATTGACCTATAAGGGAACACAAACAAAAACATTTTTGTGGGTAAATAAGATCAAATTAATTCCCACAACAAGTAAACATCTGGTCGCCTTTCACTCACCTGGTTGCCCAGAAACTCATCGAGGTGCCGCAGCTCATTGGCGTTGGTGATTTCCCGATCCAGCGAGGCGTTCCACTGCTTAGAGACCCGCGTGGCACGACTGATCTTTATGGTGGGGTTGCGGCCTAAACCTTTACCAGCACGGTCCCCATGTGGCTGGGAAACAGGCCGAGATGGATGTCCAGACGTTGGGGCTTAAAGGGAAGGGAGAATGTTTTCATACTTATCATCACAAAGGTGAAACGGTGAGCGAATGATACGTAGACTACTTCTCTACCTCCTTTCTCAAACTGAACTCAAACCTCTAATGCAGAATGTACACAGTGCGTAGTACCACAGAGGAAACAAAACCCAGAGTAAAGTTACTCTGTTAGCACTGGGCGTGATCCTGCATGGGTCAGTATTTTCTCAGAAAGCAAACAGCAGGATTATCTAAGGCCTGAGAATAATAGTGATAATACACCTGTGTTTTCTTTCCATTTCTCATTTCATGAGGTGTGATGAAAGTGGACTGCAGCAGTCCAGCAGTTGTAGTGCAGTTTGTGTTGGGTGATAAAATGTTATTGATCAATTGATATTAAATATTTGATCTGAAAATTACCACAAAATCTTTATTATTGATGATGAAATATAGTCAGGTTGGTCATTTTTTGGTAAAGTATACACCAAAAAACCCAATCAAATTAATGGGATAAAGTTAATTTTCCTGCTCCAGTAAATCCTATAATTCTTCTGAAACTTGACGAGGACAGACCCCTGACTGTATTATTTACCTTCCCCTCCTGTTGGCCTCTCGTTGAGAAACTGAGCAAGAGTCTCTCCGTTGTCTGGAGTGTGGGCCTCCTTGTGCGGCCGTTTTTTCAAAATTTTGCTGAAGAAACCACCTGACCTGCAGGGCACAGAATATATAAATATATGTATACATAATATAAAGAATATTCACAAACCGTGTTAAGCAAACCTGTTGTGTGACTCTAAAATAACTCATAGTGGTGGACTGATGTTCATGCTGTATACAGGGAAGAGATCTTTCAGCATGGATTCACAATGGCATATCTCACAACTTATATTATTATAACAGGAGAGTACGTTTTGTTTTGTGTGTGTTTCTGAAGTGTTTAGTGTTCTTAATCTCATGCCTGTTTGTAACTCCCTGGATTGTTTCTTGGCAACAGGCAAAACAGATAATTTAAGTAAATAACTAAGATGTACTATTTTATTTAAAAATACCATCAAAACTGAATTGTCCTGAAAGAGACAGCTTTTAAAGGGCCACATATTCAAGCTCTGCTCCAGCAGTGTCACCATAGCAACGATACAAATTAAAAACAAAGCAATTCACCCGATGCCTCCGTCTGATAAAACTCTGGACCAGTGACTGAGGCTTAAGCGTACATTTCTGGCATATAAATCCATTCAGGGGAAATTCAGTTATCAGGAATTTCCGGCTGTGAACATACAACACCACACAAGGAGCTGAGGATAGTTTGATTACACAAGGCAAAGAGTTTTCCCATGAACAGTCTGACTCAAGCAGACACTGTAATGGGTGGAGATGAAACTGAGGATGTTTTACTGTGAATGACTTTTCCTTTTTCTTTGTCTCAGCAGTGTATCTTTACTGATACTAGAAACACAGTCGCCTACTGGACACATTGTCCTGAGCTGTCTCAAATATTTCCTTTTCAAACAAATTTATCACCAGACCACTCATCTATAGGCCAGTCCAGTCCAGTGCAGTGCAGTACCTGTCTGGTGTGGATGGCATGGAGTGTGCTGAGTCTTGGTGACCAGAACCATCTTGGTGTTTCCTCCTGATGGAGCTTCCCTTTGAGCTATCACCATGGCTCTCGGAGGGGGAAATAAACTGCAGAACAGAAAACAATTTACAAGTGATGAAGCATGTGCAGAATAACTGGACCAAAACTGTTTGCCAGTTAGGACCGATTTTACAACGTAAAATGTCAACTGTCAAAAGTTTTTCTTTGAACTTCTAAAACAAACATTTATTTCCCGTTACAACATTTAAAATACCTCTCTGGCTGAAACAGCACCAGCCCCTTCAGAACCTGGAGACAAACTGTCAATCGATGAGGAGACTGTTTCACTCCTGCAGGTGAACAGACAGAAAAATATAAATGAGATACAAATCAATTTATGAAAAGATACAAGTGTTTTAGCACTCACAACTGAGGAGTTTCCTAACCACATAAACATTATGTTGGAGAAGATCTGCTGTCACTTCTCATATTAATAAAGTATTATGTCAAGAAAGTTGCTATTTGTTAGAGACAAAACATGAGGGCAGATCTGAGAATATGACCAGAACAGACAACGTACAGCGCTTTTTTCCTCCTTTCTTCCCTGTTGTGTGGTGGAGGAGGGCTGCTGTTCTCAGCAAGTTCTCCATCACTCCTCCTCCCTCTCCACTTCTCCGGCTTCTCCTTAATTGCCCCAGGACGGCGATGCAGGTTTACCACTCCGGCACCCTCACCTAAACCGTTTCTCTCGGGCACAGGGTCAGCGGGCTGCAGGGGTAACGTAGACGGACGAACAGGACTGGCAGAAGGAGGAGATGTTTTTGCCTCCTTCTTCCCTCCTCTGTCTTCCTTCATTTTCAAGGTCACAAAGACGTACTGGTCCAGCTCCTTGCTGTCTGCTCGCTCTTTTAGCTTAGAGGCCTCCTGGTTTTTGCCCTTCGGCGGGGATGTTTCATCCTTGCTGGTGGCTGAAGAGGAGGCTCGTTCGGTCTCTCTCTGATTGTGCTCCAGCCCTCTTCGTCTCCTCTGCTCTCTCTTCTCCTGGCTCCTGGATGACTGGCCCCTGTTAATAGCTGGAGCTTGTACTCTCTTCTCTTGTTCAGCATTGGAAAGTGTGGAGGTATTGCTGGGAGCCTGTTCATCCATCCCCTCACCTGGAGATGTGGATGTAAATGCGTTAGAGGTGACCCCATCAGAGGGAAGAACAGGTTTTGGATCTGACTGTCCTAGTGCTTGGTTCTCCAAATCCTCATCTTTTTCTTTCTCATCCAGCTGGGGTCCAGCCTCAGCCGGGGTACCGTTGGTCTCCACATTCAATTCCTCACCCTTGCCCTGTTCCTCCTCTGTATGTGAGCTTGTATTAACCTTTCCGTCCTCCTCTCCTCTCTCCTCCTCTGTCTCCTGGACATGGAGGTTTTCATCCAGCATCTCCTCTGTGACCAGCTCTATATCCGGATCCTCTCTTGTTTGAGGCTCGCTTGCCAGTCTTTTCTGCGCTTCCTCTCTCTTTTTCTGCGCTTTCCTGGCTGCCTCTTCTTCCTCTGCTCTCCTCCTTGCTTCCTCCTCTTCTGCCTTTCTCCTGGATTCTTCTTCTTCCATCCTCCTCCTTTCTTTCTCCTCCTCTGCTCTTCTCCTTGCCTCCTCCTCTTCTTCCCTCCTTCTTCGTTCCTCTTCTTCTGCCCTCTTCCGAGCTTCCTTTTCCTCCTCCTCCTTTCTCTGTTTCTCCTCACGCATGGAATGGCACCTGTAATACACAAAACATGAATATGACAGCTCACATACATTTTTTAAAACGTTTTTAGAGCATGTCCATCTGTGGTCCAGCTGACTTGTTCTGAACTGGACTTTTAATAAGATGTTGTCTACAGTGACACACTCTGTGTTGTTACCTTTTGCGTGCTGAGTGTCCTCTGACCAGGGCTTGTATCTTGGTAGCACCCTGTCTTTGGCGGTGGTTCTCTGATCTCTGCCTGTACCCTCTCCACACAGCCTGGATCAGAGTGGCTGCCCGTCGCCTTTGCTCCTCTTTGCAGTACCTGCGCCATGAACGCTAAGCAGGAGGACAGGACAGGGCATATCAGGATTATACTTTAATTCTCTACTAAATATTAAAATGGGAACATAAACAAAATGAATAAACTGACATGGCAGTCCCAAAAATAACTGTTGCATCTGTTTACCTGAATCAAGATGGCTGCCTGTCTCATGTCCAGAAACTCTTTCCGCTGCAGGCGAGCTCTGAACCAGCGCTGAAGGAAGATGATCTTACGCATTACATCTTTGTGCAGCGTGTCCTGCAGCTGCTGTCGCTCCAGCTCCTTCAAGAACACCTGAACAGACAGAACACACCAGAATTTACATGCACAGAAGGGAACAGGAGCAAATGTGGACAAAAATGGGGGGTTTATTAGGTGTACTGAAAGCATAAAACTCAGGAGCAATGACAAGAGTTTAGTGGTGTACCTTAGTTTTGCCTATCTGGTACGTGGTGGGGTCCAGGCCCATCTTCTTCTCAAGCAACGCTGAGATGTCCTCTTTAAATGCAGTGGCGTTCTTTGGCAGTAAAACCCTGAACTGCTCTATGAACTCCTGCAGGGACAAGACAACAAAGATAATACAAATGAGAAACGTATGGACTGTAGTGAGGACTTACAGTATGTGGTAGAGATGAATGGTTAAAACCTAATGCTCTATATTAAACAGTACATATTTACATACAGTGATGTCTTCATCAACTATTTTTATCATTATGGCACAGTGAGCTATTTAACTAAGATATTTATGTTCCGATCTGAAATAAATCCAGGCAGGCAGCAGCTATTGGACTAAGGATGTTGCCTAGAATTATATTTTGACACTGTCTTTGTGTGTGTTTGTAGTATTGTTGCATCAGCTTCTATTCAACATCATATCTTCAGTGCCTGTATAGTGACATTATGTTGGTGTGTGATTATCACATGGATTAAGAGGAGTAACTTTACAGTACCTGGAATGTGTACTTGGCTCCGTAGCCTGACCTCCTGATGCGAACAGTTTCCAGCATTCCTGTGTATCGCAGCTGCTGAACCACCAAGGCCTCATCCAGATACATCTCCTTCTGCTCATATACAAGGACACAAGAAGCACAGTCAGTTATACTCCTACCATTTAGATATTTACCATTTAGGTGTTTATACTGCATCCATTTACACTCAAGATTTCCTCTTATAATGTCTTTAAGCTGGAAGAAAACTCCAGGATTTGAACAGAAGATAATAAAGAACAAATTGCAAATGACTAACACTAACATAGTCTTACCTTCTCAGCATTGGAGCGGATACAACGAATGAAGAAAGGCTCCGCTCTGTTCAGAGTCTCCAAGAGTTTGGTGAGAGAGGTCTGAAGAAAAGGAGGAGAGGGGGGTTTGCGGAACGTTCAGGATTGCTGCTGGAGGGTGTGTTTGGCTTGTTTGGCTTGTTTCTGTGTGTAACGTGCAGTACTGTTGTAGGTGATGTTACCTGGAACTGGGCACTAATGCTGGGGGGCTTCTTCTTCTTGTGCAGGTGGAGCAGAGACTTGGTAGTGCGATCGTGCAGCGTCAGGCTCACAATGAACTTCAGAGACCGAGAATCCAGCAAACTCTGCACAGCAGTAATACAGTAAATGAATTTCCTACTTGCACTCAATCGTTGTGATTCGAATGAAATGAAGACAAACTAAACAGTAAATATTCTCTTCATCTGCCCCTAAACATGAGGTCTTAGGTCTTTACTCCAGTTTACCTTGGGGATGAGCTGCCTCTGTTTGGTGCTCTTGTTTTTCCTGTGAAAAAGGGAGAAAATGATGCAGGGTGAGTTAGAGGGACTGAAGTGTTAAAGGCCTGAGGCAGGAGGATGGAACAAGTAGGTGATGGAGTGTGTGAAGCCGGGTTAGTACGGACGGGTGACTTCTTCATGCACTGTCAGTCAGTGATGAAATCAAGGTTTGCACCTGGAAGATGGGATGAATGACGGGCAGAGACAAGCCATGAATGAGTGAGAGGGTAAGGGTGACAGAGAGGAGGGAGTTTGCTGCAGGAGATGAGATGCCACTCAAAACGATCAGCCCAGCAGAGACTCACCATACTCAGACAGACATGCTCTCTTGCTATCCACTACATAAAACGGCCCTAAATGTATGTTCAGGTTCTCCCTGACTGCAGAACGTGCTGTATTCTAACATGCTGCGAGGCCGCTGCTCCAAAAGACCTCACATGCCATTACAGTCTTCTGATGATATTCATGCAGCAGTTAATGAAGGTATTCAAGGCATTTCAGCTTTAGCCTTCAGGAAAACTAGGTAGTATCTACAAACCAAGCTAATAATGTAATGTCTGCTGATGAAGCAGGAGTGTGTTTGATGTTTTTATTAGATTAGATCACGAGATGTTAATGATCCATTGAGAAAAGGGGCTATAAATGTGACAGCTATAACTCTCTGGCTGGTTATGTTACACTGGTTTATGAGCTGAACATGGCTGGCCAAAATTAGTTGAGGAGTCTACTTTGTTCTTGGGGGGAAAAAAGCTATAATAATAGGAGCATGTTCTGCCTGAGCCAACTAGACTGGACTGATCTGGAGAAGAGCTGATGCCAGGTCTGTCTGCAGACTCACTGGAGGACGTGTCGAGGGAAGCGGAGGCGACCCCAGGACTGCAGCAGCTTGCGAGGGTCCTCACCATCCAACTGCAAGTTCTTAATGGAGCTGATGATCTCTGCATGCATGTCTCTAATCACACCGAACAAACACCCAGTGTGGAGAGGGAAAGAGGGGGGAGTACAGGGGCAGGAGAAGGGAGGGGAAAAAAACATAAAAGGAGGAAGGAAAGGGGGGAAAAAAAGAACTTAAAGTGGGACGTGATGGAACGCCACTGTTGGGGCACCTTAGAAGAGAACACACCACCGCAGTTAGCCAAGACTGGAACACACACTGCAGTATGGCTGGGGGTCCGATATCAAGAGGAACTTCATGCTCTGCTCATCCGTGAAGAATAACCCACAAAATGTATTTTCCCACTGTTCATGTTTATGTACATGAAAACCACAAGACACACTAGACCACCCAACCATGCTGCCATATCCCTTTTAAGAACACACACACACACACACACACACACACAAAGAGAGGTTGAGACACCTAGGGGTTGTATTCACACCCATATCCCTGCCACTGTGGTAGTTAACATGCAGAGCCGAGCTGACGTTCAGTGTGGTTGGCCGTCTGTTTCCATGCTGGGGTTGTTACTGGCTGTGTGACTGTAAGTTGTTACTGGTGAGGCTGTTGGATTTCTGGTCCTTTAATTGGCACTGGTGTTAACACTGGACACTGGGTCTGGTGAGGTTAATATGGAAACTGTTCTGTGCCCCAGAGCTAGTCCATGCAATATTTTTCCATACTTACCATGACTGACCATGAAAACAGAGGTCAGGCAGTGAAGGAATGGGCAACATATACAGGGAATGAGTCACAGTGAATCTGACCTCTACACCTCTGTGTTTGCAGATCTGCTAGGGGCTGGATGATTTAATAATGGTAACAATGAGGTTCAACTCAGTTCAGGTTCTGGTCTGTAAAAAAAAAACAACCCAGTAATTTTAGATCTGAAAGCAGGAGGTATAAGGTCAAGATTCAGAGGGCCCAACAATCCAAAAATATTCTTCATGGTTTGTTTCCATTCTGAGAAAGCTCTCCCAATTCTTTTTGTCTATTTGACTTGAGGCCTCTGTACATGTATGAATACATGTGTGCTTCCTAAGCTGCACAGTTGAGTAATCCAGGTGGCTAATCAGAGTAGGCCAGTACAAATACCTTCCTGTGCTCTATAGCAAGAATAATAAACGTGAGGAAGGAGAGAGATTATCACAGCAACAGAAAAAGATGGAGATTACAGTGAGGGAAGAGAGGGAATGCAAGGTAAAGGACAACTTTGTTGTAATGTGTTATATCGGTGTACTGAACTTCCTCTGATACTTTCATATTTAAAGAAGCAGATATTGCAACATTTGACAAGCCGGACCTTCTTTGATGAAACCCATTTGATACATTGGTTTGGATTCAGCTACATTAAATAGCTAAAAAAAGATGATTTTTTTTCTTTAGATGGGAGTAAACTCAGAAAATGGAGCAAACCCATATCTATTACCCAAAACAAAACACATCTCCTTCCTGCCTGGCCTCATGTCTTCATTCCTTTCTCCTGTCCACCAAATTCACTTACTTCTTACTCTCATAGCTAGCAAAGATGTCTTCAAAGGCCTCTAGAGGGCGCTCCTCTGAGTGATCAAAGTAGAAATCGAGCATAGAAGCTCGTCTGTGGAGGGGAGAGGAGAGAACCGCACACACCGGGGTCACCAACAGGTGGAGAGGATATGGGGGACTGAGATGAGGTGAAGGAGGACTCAATTGTCAGGGTGACGTCAAAAGCTGTGTTTTTCTAAGTGTTTATGGATACAGTTTGGATAAGTTAGAGTAACTCAGCTGAACAGAGTTTAGGTGTCTGACGTTGTCCTTCCTCATCTCATCCAGCACCACAGGATAAATGTGGAGGTCCACAGTTCACCAACAAACAGGAACCATCAAACAGGAAATCTGTTGCTGTGCATTTTATAAGTGGAGGAACGGTTGCAGCTTCATGAAGGCTGTATATTATATTGATCTGATTTAAAATAATCAGTCTGTGTTTCATGAAAGTTAGTTGACCACAAAGTAAACTGGACCGACAGTCTGCCTCCACGTCCACAGATGGCAGACAGATTCCTCCAGAGGAAACAGACCTGACAAGTTAGAAAACCATCCAAAAACCAAGTGAGACAAGTTTTAATAGTATTATATTCAATCATGTATATTACTTACTTGTACATTCTGTCTACTGGGGCATTGGATCGCTGAAGCTCTCCTAAAGGAGTTCTGGAGATTGGACGGACAACACCTAAAAGAAAAAAAAACATAAACACACAATTAATACGCATTATTAACTAGTAAAACAATGTACTTATCATAAGTAGGCTTTCAAGTAGAATAAAGGTTGATTAGAGTCACATGACTGCAGCAGTTTCAGTTGTTTCGGTTTTTGTCTTAACTTTATTTAATCTTGCTAATCCACATAAAAAGGCTCCTATGTCAATGGGCTACGTCTGAGGGCACATAAATAGTCTGGAGGATTGAGAATTGCATGGAAAATGTCAAAATCTCCTAAAGCCTCACATTTCTCCATATTCCTCTTCTATGTACTGACCTGAAAGGCTAATTACAGAGCAGAGAAACTGCAGTACTCTGAAGTTGTGGTATAAGCTATAAGTGGAGTGAAGGCAGCTAGTATGACATTTTTTTGTAAATCTATCTATCTACCTATAATGAAACCACTGTACTTTTGTATTCCATCAATACCTTTTAATAATTCTGACTGATAAAGACTAGAAACAAGAACATTAATCTTTGTTTAGCATTAGCATAATTCAGATAGCGTCAGGAAGACATCATCTACAAAAACCTATTCTAAGAAAGACTCCTTTAATCTTTAAAGATAAATTCTCCCGGGATGGGTTGACGCAGTCACACTGATAATGTACCTGACGTTTTGGCGGCCCAGGAGCGGCCAGCTTCGTTAAAAGCAGCAATGCCTCTGATGGTGGCGCGCAAGATGCCCCATCGAAACATGGCCACCGGGTCCATGCCAATGAGCTGCCGCACATATGCACGGTCGCTACTCCGCAACAACGCCACAATGTCTGGACGCATGTGGTCTGTGTTCTTCTCCCGGAAATCCTGGTGAGGTTGCATATATGAAGAACATTAAAAACTGCACCATCAGGTCATATTCAACTGTAACCAAGTCTAATTCAAACCCTTTTGCTTATGTTACTTATGTCTTCTCTGTCCGTCATCCTTACCTTAATTTGATATTTGACTTTCCCAGCAAAGTGTCGAATGACGAAGGCAGGCTCCATGACTGGTGTGGGGACAAAGTATTTGTTCCCCTGGTGCTGCTGCTTGAATTTGGCTAATAATGTCTCATCTGTGGCGTGGGGAAAGCTGGAATACAGGCACAGAGAGAAGGAGAGAAGAAAGAAGGATGATTAGAACGAGGAGAGGAAAACAAAATAAATGTTATTCCTAATAAATGTATTCCTACTCGCAGCCATAAGACATAAATGAAACAGTGTGAATCATCAGTGGCTGTTCTTACTTGCTCTCCTCATCCAGCAGGTAGAGCAGGCCAGTGGGTTTCTTGCTGATGAGGTGGTTACAGCCCACATTGTCTGTGTAGTCGATGTTGTGCCAAGTGATTCCCTCTGCTTGGTACTCCTCCTGGATGAGGCAGGACAGAACACTTTGGTGAATAAGATCAATGGTGAAATGAAGTCATGCAATTTCACCATTATTTAACCTACTGATCTCAAATGCAAAGAATGACTAATACTCAAAAACATCCAGAACAGATGTAATTAATATAATTATTTTTATTGCGTATGGTAAAAAAGATGCAGCCGTTTTCAAAGTAAAGTTTGACCAAATAACTAAATATTTTAACAATAAATCTAACTTTGATTCGTATTCCTGTCGTCAAAGACTCTACGCCCAGAACTCCGAAGGATAAGATAAACTAGCATGCAACCTTTTCTCCCTTTAGAGATCAGGAAATGTTTGGATGAGTCACCATTTAAGTAGTCATTATTATAAACACAGAGCAGAGCAGAGAGTCGTAAGTTTGAATCACAGGGGAGCAACTCTTTTGATGCCATGATGTTCAGTGTGTAAAACTTTTTTTTTGGGGGGGGGAGGGGCACAACTCACCTGCTCCAGATTGAAGATGTGATGGTTGAAATAATACTGTAGCTGCTCGTTTGCATAGTTGATGCAGAACTGCTCAAAGCTGTTGGTCTCAAAGTCCTCAAAGCCAAAAATGTCCAGGACACCAATGGACAAGCACTGGAAAATAGGAACGTGAACACAAACCCAAGACTAATGAGAAGCAGGAAGAGGAATGTATAACAACCATCATGCCAAAAATAACAATATTTATAGCATTTAATGATGTAGAGTGTTCTTTTGGCACATCAAAATGAAGCTCCTTCAGGTATGTCAGAAGAGGAAATCTCATTTTCACTGTTTTTGTGCTGCTGTGTGTGTGTGTGTGTGTGTGAGTGTTTGTCTCTCACTGGGACAGATTCCTCCATATCTTTCTTGTTAAGCAGTGCGTGATTGATGCGTAGGACGATCCAGTCAAACAAGGCGCTGTACAGAGATTTGGCCATGGAGTCTCTGGCTGTGATAGCCTGATGGAAGAAAGAGGGGATGATGCATATTGTGACCAAAACTTCAACAAACGTAACAGAACAGATCATAGCGTGCTTTGGAATCAGACTACTTATATTACAACAGAAGACTGACGGAGGCAAATGTAAATGAGGGCTTAAACAGATAAAAAGGAAAAAAGTGAGAGGAAGAAGAGATCTACTGTAGGTGTGGTATCAATAACGAAGGCCACAAATTAGTGTGCAGGTGGACACCATTACAGTAATGACAGGTTGCAGAGATGTCTTCATGGCTGGTGCCTACCTCAGAGTGGCTGTAGGGGAGGATCAGCTTGTCGTTGACTGTCACCGTTTTCCTCTTCGTCAGCGCCTCAACCAGCAGCTCCTCTTTAACCTGAGAGGGAACCCACACGGGTTAATGCTGACGGTCACAGACAACTCGCCAGGCACAGTGAAGTATGGAGTCACACAGAAACAAACACACGTTACCTTTAGCAGGTCAGAGAGCGTAGCCAGGACCTCTGGCGGTCCCACATCCAACCCCTCGTCTCGGCCTGTCGACTTCCTCCTGTAGGTCACGTTGCCCAGATACAAGATGGCCGAAAGCACCGAAAAGATCCTGCAACACAGTCACAACATAAACAATACAGTCATATGACAAATGCAGAAACCATGCTACACATGCTGTTCTTTAGTCTTATCATCTGTTTATGTTCAATAACTACTAAACTGAATAGAAGCATTGTATGCAGCTGCAATGCACACTGTCTCTAATGAACTGCTACATTAGCCCATTAGCTATTGTTGTGCTGTTGGTGCTCTAAAAGGTCTCTTTGTTGTGATTTATGTTTTTGGTAATGTGACTCAATGCTGAGACCAAAATAACGTCTGTTTTCGGGACTGAGTGGAAAACTGCTTCAGGATGGATTTTCAACAAAACATGTTGCTGAACACTGAACAACTGAACATGTTCACTAATTCACTTACTGCTTCTTGGTGGCGGAAAGGAAGCCAACCATCTCCATTGCCTGCTGCAGCCTTTCGAAGTCATGACGCAGGTCTTCCTCATCTTCTATCTTAAAGTTTTGCTACAAAGGAAAGACAGACGGTTAGTAGGGATGTATAAAGATGAGAAAAAAATACCGCATAGGCACAAAATGGACACACAAACAGGTGAAGAACAGAGGTAAATGAAAAGGAGGGTGAGGAAAGAGGGGAATAAAAAAAAAACAGTGAGAGAACAAAGGCTGCTTCATTAACATGCAGGACTCATGTGCACAGTGTATACAGCTGCTTATTCAGAAGCGTGACAGTCTTCATGAATGCAGGGTCCACTCACAGTGAATTACAGTGTCACCTTAAAGGTCAGATCACACACAAAAACGGGTTGTAGTTCATTAAAATGATTGGAAGGTTATTCAGTGGGTTGAGCAGACTGAACAGGGCAGAATACCAGAGAATCAAGAGAAGAGTCAAGCTGTTTATATCAAACTGATAGACCGTAAACTGCTGGATGTGATGGGACATGTACTGGAGCAGTACTGTACCTGCTTGAGGTAGAAGTAGTCTTCAGGCGGCAGCAACTTGAACTCCTTCCTCTCCTCCTCTGAAGCTCCCAACAACAGGTAATAAAACACGTGGTAGTTCCTGGAAAAACAACACACATCGTTCTTAAACCTGTACTACACACCAACTGTACTCACACCAAGTTATTACTGCAAGAAGCTTTTCTTTTAAACTGCTCTCCAAAAGGATGAACTAATTCTCAGCAGATATGAGCTTTATGTTTATGGTAAATAAGGGGAAGTGTTGGTGATAAACCAAGAGTCAACATATTGTAAAAAGATAATAGAAAGAAGACAATGTCTGGAGCTCAGTGATGTTGGTATCAGTTTTCCACTCGTGCTATCAGTGGGCAGGTAGGCAGATAGGTGGCAAAGCATTGTTGTAAAAGCACATGGGAGTAATGAGTTTCCACACTTATCACTAAGAAGCAATGACATCATACAGTAGAGTCACTCCCTGACTAGACTGGCAAGATGCACTGTCAACAGCAAATGTACACTAGGTGATTAACAATACACTGTGCAGGCTGCTAGGAGCCTGAAGGTCACAGAGGCGGGCTTGTCAATTGAAGGTGACTACATTTTCCAAAACTAGGTGGGAAAATCTGGACAGGAAATGTGAATGAGTAATGCTCTTCCCACTCAAAACAGCTACAGTATGATTTCATACAAGGCATCAACTGCTTCAGCTGAGCTGCTCAGTGGTAGATTGTGGTTTTACAGACTAACCCCCATGAGTGTTCATGAGTGTGTATCTTTATATGTGTGAATCTAAAATGAAGAGTGAAACACATGACGTGTGCAGTTAGAAAACAGTTCAATCATTACCACTTCAAGGCTAAAGCTTTGCTGTATCTACAAGCAACAAGTAAACTATTCACATTAAGGTCAGGGTTTTTTTCTGAGGGTAATAAAATGTGTCTGTCTCTTCTCTTGACTCATTCTGTAGTAATATATATTGCTGCAAATGAAATGACAGTGGGGGATTTGCTTACTCCCCTAACACTCTGACTGTATTTCTCAATTATCAAATATGTGTTTGCATGTTAGTCACACAAGTAGCAACAGACCGGTAGTGAATGTCACAGTGAGTAACAAAGGCTTGCATGATGTGAAGGAAGAGTGAGGGACGACATGGTGAGTGAGGCTGTCTCTCTCAGAACTGACAAGACAGAAGAGTGATTATTTCTTTCTCATTTGTTTGTATAGCAACAGTTAATTCTTAACACACACAAACCAGAGTCACTGGAGGTTACATTAAAATTAGGCAAAAACAAACTATATTAATATTATATTCTATATTAAATCTATCACTGCCACATTCAAAGTGTAAGTCCTATTGACTGTCCACACTGTTCAGTATATGTTCGTATTCAGTTCACTATGGACACACAGCTAATTCTAGTATAAGCATATGTACATAATAAAGCATTTGGGGTGTTTAAGTGTTTAGGCAGATGGACACATAAAGTCAAAGACTGAAGTCTTCAGCTGAACTTCATATCCAACCATCAGAGGTTCCCCGTGTTTGTACAGAGGGCCCCATGAAGGTCAATGGGGGTGAAGGGTCAAGACCCCTCCTGTCCCTCCTCACCTCTCGTTCTTCTCTCTGGAGACCAGACGAGACTTCTCCAGGAGATACTTCTCCACCACAGCCCTAAAAGACAGAGAGAAAGAGAGGGAGGGGGGAGTAGAAGAGGACCAGAAAAAAGGGAAGAAGAAAAACAATGAGGATGAATCACTTAACACTACAGGTCACTCAGATCTGTCTCTCTGTGTGTGTGTGTGTGTGTGTGTGTGTGCTTGTGTGCGTGCGTGTGTGTTTTCAGGTCATATGTGAAAGTGGGCTGGTAATAAAAAATGAGGGGAGGAGCAGGAGGGGAAGTGAGGGCAGATGGTCGGAACAATCAAAGAGTGAACAAAGCGTTCAGATATGGTCGGATGGATCGTAGCACATCACACACACACACACACACACACACACACACACACACACACAGACACAGACACACCACATAGCGACACACACACACAATATAATTTATTTAATATTATATTGTATAATTATTCTATTTTATTGTATAATATAGCCAGACAGAGGAGACTGGCAGGCTACTGCAGGGGTAGAGGTATGTTTTCAGACCACTGCCGTCATGAGATATGCAATTGTAAAAGCAGTGGTATTTACCCACTACACCAGGCCAAGGCCATAAAGTTGTCTAAATCAGATTTTATAAGTCAGAGTTGTTTTTTCTAGATCCAGGCAAAAACAACACTGACGCCAGTCCTCATGACACACTAAGAATAGAGCTGTGCTGTGAGAAACACAGTGTCCATCTGCTAAAACTGCAGCCACAACTATAGACAGATTAACTGAGACAAAGTTCATACATCTGTTGTATAGATCCGCTAGTCTGAGTTCCCTTTCCCCTTTCTCTTCTTCTCAGAATAGACTGCACTGCAACTTCAACGCAGAAAAATGTACTTTAACGGATATTACAAAAAATGTTGGGATGTGATTTGTTGTAGGTGTCATGGCCACAAACACACCCACAAATATTATTTAACCTTAATTTAAAAAAGGTAAAAGATACATTTTTACCAAGTTCAAGATGTATATGTTTTAAGATGTATGAGATGTTTTTGACAGTACAGAGTCTTGTGGTGCGCCCTGAGTAAGTGACAGGAATTCAGATTAGGCTGTCCCTTGAACCAGTTCCAACCAGTTACAGGCATCTCGTACAGGCGAATACATACAGAAATACAAGCCATATGAGCTTTTACTGCTCAATGCTGCTTCTTGAAAAACTTAAGCAGAAGTCTCCCAAATTAGGCATCTGAGCTCCTTGTAAATGTAGGAGGTAATTTGTTTCAGTGAACCTGTTTCACACCTGAACCCATTCCAGGATGAGTTCCAGTAAATGTCTCTCATTGGCACTCATATTTGCATCATGATATATACATGCTATATTTGTAAATGTATTTTCAGGGGGTTCTGAGCATTAAGACCAGATGATAAATGAATCTATAGGGCCACCACAGGAGACAATATGTGAATCAGTTAGAATGAGGTCTTGTCTGTTCATATGAGCTAATCTAATGGAGAACAGTACACGTCTGCAGGAATGTTGGCAGGAGCCTCTTTTCAGAAAAGTACAGTGGAGCTGACCGACATACTGGCTATACAATATATCTGTCAGCATATACCAGAGGGGTAAGAGAAGTCTCACAACACATACATACAAAAACATGCATACAGTCCATGTTCGTGCTCAGGCGTCTTTCACTGACACACCACTTCCTTTTTACACCTCCTCTCAAGTGTGCGTTCCTTTTCATCGCTCTCCTCTATCTCGCTCAGATCCCAGTGAGGAAGGATTAGCCGGACAGAGACCCACAGAGAGAGAGAGAGCGTAAAAATATCCCGTCTGTCAGTTAGTCAGTCCGCTCAGAAAGCAGAGCAGAGCGCAACAGCAGCCTTCTCTTTGTTAACCTCCTCTATTGACTGTGTGAATGGCTGCCACAGGAGATGGAGAGATAGACAGGCAGCCTTTGTTAGGTCTACAGAGCAGAGCTGTGGTGGTGCTCTGAGTCCAACACTTCACTGATGTAAAGCGGAAGGCGACACTAGTACGTACAGCGATGGTAAACTATGTGAAGTGTTTTACTTTGACTACATTTGTAGTTTTCAGCATTTCCTCATCTAAGTGGGTTCACTTAGTTTCACAGCGGCATCAGCCAACTAAAATCAACTCTCCTGATAGGATTACAGACCTTTCTCAGGGTGAGCAATTCAATAGAGCATGATGAAACCTGCTGCCATTACGGGGATAATCAGGTTGGGGATGCCCACTTACAGTGCAGCTGAGCAGCTGTGGCCACAGGCATTTACATGTTTCAAATCATGTTTTATTTCTAGTACCAAACTTTTGCATACACAACAGCGTTAGAAATATCATCCTGTTAGCCTTTCTGTCAGTCATCTTACCGAATATTCTCTGCAGTCCTTCAGCTTTCGGCTCTTTGACCACAATTATAGCATAACATGTTGTCTTTTTTAAGACACTGTATTGAGCAGTTGTTCCCCTCTCCTGATGAGGAAATGAGGAAGTGACACGGCTGACCAGACTTTGATGCAGCTCCTAACTAGAGTCTGACTGCTGAGAAAAAGGAAGGACATGCTAGTGGTTGAAAGTTTCAGTCTACATACACACTGCACAGAGGAGGATCCACATGACCAGCAATAAAAAAGAGCAAAGAGGAAGATATTATGCTATAGAGGTAGAAAACACCAATGAAGAGCTACAGGAAGAGCATACAGAACACAAAAACAATCACTTAAATGTCCCTGTATGCTGTTGTACTGCAGATTAAGATAATGTGGCTTGACTTGACTTTGTGAGGCCTTGTTGAGAGTGGTTTGTCACAAAGACACATGCATAAAAATACACACGCATGCAGCCGCTGTTAATTACTCACCCTCTGACCACTCCACTGTCCAGGTAATTAACCTGGATGAATTTACCAAAGCGGCTGGAGTTGTTGTTGTGGGCTGTCTTGGCGTTCCCAAAGGCCTGGCAGAGAGACAACAGAAGAAAACAGAAGCACAGGGTCAGTTTCAGGGTATGAAGTCAAAAACATGCAGTGCATTACAAAATTAACCAACAACTTCTCAAGATTAATGCAACATCACGAGGGTCGTGTTTCTTCTCAATTTGTCTTGATGTTTTCGAAATGAACCAATGCGGTAACTGGTTGATATGTGAAAGACAACCATATCAGGCTTGATTTTAAGACTGGACGATTTTGTTGTAGCACCCACTAGTGCCACCCAAATTTTTAAATCTCTTCCTGCTCATTGTTGATGTTTTGAAATTCAACGGAGACCTCCGTTGAGTTTCAAACCTTATATGGAGGTGCTATTGGATGCAACACAATCTGGGAGTGTACCTTCAAGCCAGCTCATCTATCAGCACCTTCACTCAAGTCAACAACAACAACAATAGCAAATCACCATGACAGCATAGAAACTAGATAGTCAAGGGGTTAAATCTTGTTTTTAAACAGCAGCTGAGACCGCAGAAAAGGGTGGGACTGTGTGTGTGTGTGTGTGTGTGTGTATGCTTGTGTATGTTGGGGGTCTTAAGAGGGGGCGAGCATCTGCAGCTCGTTGTCCCCTCTTGCCCTCCTCTCACTCTCTTTCCATCCATCTCTTTCTTTTCTTTCTTCCTTTCTCTCCTCCTTTAAGACCTTTTCTCTCATTCTCTTGTTCACTCTGTGTGTGTGTGTGTGTGTGTGTGTGTGTGTGTGTGTGTGTATGTGTGTGAGAGAGTAAAGAGAGAGAGAGAGAGAGAGAGAGCACAGGTCAGTGATGATAAATGAGGTTGGGACAGCCGTTCTGTATAGCAGTGTCAGACCAGAAACAGAAAGAGAGAGGACTAGGGTTTCTCTCCAGGCTTCAGGCTGATGCTAACCCAGCCATGGACACACAGAGCCCAGCCACCAGGCCTCGCTGAGAGGCCCCGTTGATTGCATTGATACGGTCACAGAATAGCACTCTTTTTTTCTTCATGATGCTCACATGGTTACAGATAGACATACACACACACACACACACACACACACACACACACACACAACAAAAGGCCACCACAGGGGAAGTTGACTCAGTGCATGTTAAATAGGAGCCACATTGTATCTTTCAAAGCAGTTGCAGGGTGAATTTGATGCAGTGGTGTTTGGGCTGATTAGAGTTAGGGGGCACTAACACACACAAACTTACAGGGTCTGATTGAGATTCCTTAGGATGAACCGCTGACCTATTTTCATTTCTGCTGCTCAAGTAGACCTGCCAATCTTGCTTTAGCTTTTTTCTTGTCTTACTAAAACTTTTCTTCACTTTTTCCCCATTTTGCACAATTGTTTCAGTGCACTAAAACCATCAAAACAAAATGTGATTTTAAAATAGTTGTGAGACCTGAGGGAAGTATGAGGCAAGAGTTGCTGCATGTTGATGGATGATGAAAGAGATGCAGTTGTCAGTTATCTCTTATCTGTGACCAGAATTATCCATCTTCATCCTAACCTGGACTTGCTCAGACAAGGCTCCTACTCACCCACTCGCTCAGCTTTCTCTCTCTCTCTCTTTTTTATGCATACGTTTATATACCATACACAAACTCTACCACGCTGGTATTATTCTATGTGCGTGTTCGGTTGTATGTTAATAGTATGCCAATATATAATGTGTAAAATTGTACATTTATTTATTCAGGTGTTGCCTGTGTTTACAGAGTACAATGCCATCACTTCTATTCCAGGGTTGAGGGTCAGTAAGTGTGTTTTGGCGCTGATACTCCAAAGTGTCTCATGGCTCAATGCGGTCCACTGTGCCCAGTACTGCTCTGATCACCCCCACTCCACAAACCATGCAGCCAAGAGCACAAAACCCTGGAAATCTCTGCAAAGTCCAGGCCGCTGCACCATGGAGGGAATGCTAAACATGTCACAGCATCATTCGTATTCGAACTTGCCCATGAGCAGACGATCTGATTGGCTGGAAGGCTCAGCAGGTATGGGGAAGCGGACCGACGGCTTGTTAAACCGTGTCCATGGAGAGATGTGGTCTAATGCGCAGTCTTACGAAATAGGGGTTCCTTTCAAGGAGTTTACAAAAGAAAAAAAAAAAGGAAGGGAAAGTGAAAAGTAGAAAAAGAAGGCTCAGTCATCTGCAGTGTGCGCATATAGTATCTGCATGTTGCGGGTATGTAGATCCAGTGATCATTTCATGACGTACAATGCTGTCTTGACTGATTCCTCTCTGTGGTGAGCTGGCTTCTCTGGCAGCCTGCTCCCCTGTACATTTCCACTTCAACAGAGCCAGACCTACCCGAATGAAGTCTCACATCCCCATTCAGCCCCCTCACACATACACACACACACTTCTCCTTACAAACCAAACTAGGGGAGTGTCTCTAAAACAGCACAGTTTATGAGTTGTTTGTCTCAACAAGCAAGTATAAATTATATACTTTAAAAAGGCATTAAATGTTAGGTCTAGTATAAACTTGCACATACATGAACAAACAAAACAAATCTGTGTAAAGACATGGTCTGATGTTGTATATAAGATTAGATGTTCACGGAAACAACTAATTCAATTTCAGAAATATCCTTCTGAGGAGTCAAAAGCAAATTCCTGAGCTTTGTATAGTAGCTCCTATAAGTCACTTCTGTGATGATCTGAGAGCATTACAGTTTTTAGCATTTTTTGCATAATTTCAACATGCCTACAGATAGCAAAACTGAAAGAAAAGAGAAAAACTCTTTCGTAATCTGTAAAACCTTACAGCTGGTGCTTGGGTACTAGGCCTTATTGTTATGACACTGAGGCATTGCTGCATCCTTTAAAGTCTAGATGCTCAAAAGAGCTTCAGTTAAACGTTTCCACAGGCGCTGCCAAGGCCCTGACACTGACACCTCACTACAGCATGGTTACACTCACAAAAGGACTCTAAATAGTCCAACCGCCACAAAGACAGTTCCCACATTCTCAGAGGGCAACGACAGGCACTCATGCAAAAATTCATCAGACCTCTAGATGGACATGCTCACTCATTCAGCTGCAGACACTTGACACCCATCTATGACAATCATGTTCTCTAAGCCCAACTCAAGTTTATATACTCTTCAAGTACAGTTGGAAACTGGAGAACCAAGCAGCAAACTAATAAACTATATAATCACTGGTAGTTGCAATGTTGAGGCAAAACACCAATGGTACTTAGTGACAAAATAATAACTGTTTGTTGTTGTCCTAAATGTGAAAAACGCTTCGGTGAGATCACATGGTGTTGGCAGTGATCGAATGCAACCACGTCTCTACACAGTTCCTCCTCTATGCTTGGCCTGGCTTCAAGCCGTCAGTATATCCCACCAACTACACTTAAACCCCTCGAGCTTAACTCAACTGAATTGTTAACAAAGAATTGATTCTTTGAGGTACAATAACGGCATCAATAGTGCTCAGAGGGGCTGTTGCTTTGATTCAATGTTCCAGTAAATGCAGTTATGCTGAATCACTTCATGAGTTTACTGCATGAAGGTCAGAAACAAATAATATTTCTAAACTCTTTCTTTCTTGCCTTGAACAGAATGACTTGGCAGTACTCTCTGTTTTAGGGGAAATGACTTGCAATTCATTAAAATAGTGTAGATGTGCTGGATGATTCCCACGGCAGATGATTTACATATAAGGATTTTAATGCTTAAAGGATTAGGAGATTGATTTTCTGTCGATCGACAGAAAATCAATCAAACAACAATTGATTACTCATATATCAAGCAAAAATGCTAAATATTTGCTCATGTGGGATTTGCTGATTTTCTCTGTTATACATCATGTTAAACTGAACATCTCTGGGTTTTGGACTGTTGGTTGGACAAAATGTTTCACTATTTTATAATCAACAGATTAACTGATAATAACAATTGTTAGCTGCAGCCCTAAATGATTTACAGATTTACATATAGAGGATAGTAAATCACATGGCAGCAACACAGCAGTAAATCAACTACAGTGGAAAACAAATTAACTTGTGTTGGATGACAGCATAGTGGAAATAAAGTGGTGGTACTAGTGGTGGTTGGGAGAAAAAAAAATGTAATTGCTTCAGTATGGAATGGTTTATTATAGTAGATGATCGCTATTATTAGCAAAGGCTGGAAAGCAGATAAGACACTTGCATGCACTAACTTTAAGGTAAATGTTATGCTTTGCTCAACTGTACAGGTGATCAACAGAATAATGTAAACACCTCATGAAAAGGGCTAATTCTGAAGTATATTAACATCATCACAATTACACAAGCAACATGAGACAAATAACAAAACTTCACAGAGGGAAAACGTCTGTGCCCAAATTTCAGTTTCAAAATAAATGGCATAAATGTCTATATTTTAGGGACAACATACATACACAGAATCAAATACTAACTGAATCATTGTCACAAACAGAACAAACAAGGTTAGGAGTGAGTCATTCTGTACAGTACAGATCACAATCCATGTTTAGCCCCATAGGAAACTGGAGCACACAGCGTTTTCTTTATTATTTATTAATCTAGTGGAAGAATTTCAGTAATCCTCATCTTTAAGACGTGTTTAGTCTCAACATCACAGACCACACAAGCATTTCAACATCAAGAGTATACATCATGCGTGGTGTCACAACTGAAAACTGACTCCACTTCTGAACATAAGGCTGCACTGAACTGAACTATGCAACTGTGCACCAATACAGTCAGTCAAATTGTAACTTTTCTGCAGCATTGAGATTTGGGGCAATTGACAAAATTCACCCTTTCCCATAAAAAAGGTGGGTCCTAGTAGAGCCATACCCTTTACTCCTAACTGAGAAACTAAACCTCTCATTATCTGTACCTCATACTATTTACCCAATTCTCTTACTTGTAAAATTATAATTATTTGTACAGTGTGCATGGTTTTTGATGGTTATCTTTGCTCAAATAAGCAGGTCCATATTTGTATTTGACATATGTCATACGCATTCACAATTTCACAGTACAATTAGCCCTATTTGTGACCTTGGCACTCCGTATGTTACTCCACGACTCGGTCACATGGACTTTTCAGCGCAAACCTTGGAGAGGAGAATACAAACATTATTATTTCGACTGTTATCTGGCATCTTCAAGGTATTTTTGTGATCTCACAGGTGTTTGCTGTCTGCCTGGGATGAGAACATCTTTGCTTGGGGCAAAAACAACATTTAAATCCAGTATTTCCACAGACTGCGCCCAGCTTTTCGGCAAAAGCACTACAAACGTGGCCCTGCTGTACTCTTCTTTGCTGAACGCTACGTCTACTCCAAGCCTGGATTTAAATGTTGGTTTCACCCCGCGGAAAGATGTTTCTGGTAATACCTTTGAAGATGCAAACCGCTGACGGATAACTGGTAAAAAAAATATTGTTTGTATTTCCCCCCTGAAGTTTGTGCTGAGAAGTCTACGGGTAGCAGAGTGATATACATAGCGCCAAGGCCACATATGGGGCTACAGTACAATGTGCAGAGAGCAATGCTCAAAACACCTGTTTAAAATGTCACCTCCCACCATCCAGAACATAGTTTAGCTGCCCCTTATGACAGTACAGGGGATAATTTTATTTAATTGTTTTCATGAAATGTCTAAATGATTTGGTCGACCCCCTGTGTACGTACATAACAGAGGGTCAAGTAATGAACATGTCAGAGGTAAGAGGTTGGAATAATTAGAATAAAGTTTTCAAGGACCAGTTTTGCTCCTCTTGTGGTCTGGTGTTTTACCAGATTGGAGCAATTTCAAGCAGCTCCACCCATGTCTAGATGGGTACCACATCAAACCTTAGCTTGTGGTGTGGTCAGAGTACCATGAATAGACCCTGAAGTGGCCTGCAGCATGCTGCTACATGTAAGCTGTATTTGGCCTGTAAGGAACAGCATATTCTACTCTTCAATATGATTCTGGTGTAATGGTATGATTACAGTAAGTCCTTTGTATACTCTGTGTATGTGTATGTGTGTGTGTGTGTGTGTGTGTGTGTGTGTGTGTGTGCATGCGAAATGAATGACACGTGTGCATGACGCAGTGACTTAAACTCAGTAATGCCAGCTTTTCCCAGACTCATACACAATGCCACCCAGCTTGACCAAATATAGCTGAGGAATAAAGAGGTGCAACCCATAACTAAGAGATAAACAATGGATCAGCAGACAGAATGACCAGCTACTCCTCTGCACTTCCTGAACAACAATACAGTACTTTGGTATATCCACACCCCTCAAGGCCCAGAGCTAATGGCAGAGAGAACTACTGCAGTTACTTCCCGTGTCGTAGCTGCTTCCTGTTAAAAAGGGTTCCGGATGATAGGAACTTCCTGTCTGAAGCTGCGAGACATAGCGACATGGAGGAGACTGAGGACTTAGAGGGGACTTACTTAACAACTAGGAGGTTAGGCTTTGGTGAAAAGGCTATATATTATCTCAACGTCTGGTCTGGAGATGATTTTCTCCTCACCAACTAAATCAATAGCATCAGTGACTGGAAGGGAGAATAAAAAGGTTACCATTTACATCATACTTCACATCAAAAGATTTTTATGTTTATGTATGAGCAAGAAACCCTGGTGTTGTCTGAAGACTTCTGATCAAAACAGCTTTTTTTCACGTAAGAAATCAGTATCATTGCAGGTCCATTTTTATCTTTGAAGGACCCTGAGTTTTAATCAAGCTCTTATCCCAAACAAACTATTTGACTGTAAATATACTTTCTGATGATGAAATGAATACTATTCAGAATGCTGCAGTGACTAGAGTGGCATTGTTCAACCTATTCAGGCCTGTTATCCCATTATTAGGTCCTAAGATTTTCATAACCTCAGCAATTACAGAGTTGTCAACTTGCCAAATTTAATTTTTAAGAGCATGGATGGAGCTCTGTGTGGATTATTAAATCTAGTATATTTCAAACCTATTTTTTCAAAAACATATCATGGAAATATTAGTTTACGAAAAACTTGATCCGTACTTCCCTAAAATTACCACATAACTCCAATATATTGCTGCTGTGTGTCAGCCTACTTTCTGCAACAGAGGAGGGCCCTGTTGACATTAAGAATAGGCTTCAAAGCCAGGCAAAAGAAAACAGAGGCACCAAAAGAACCACGTAACAGAGGATTAACCAGTTGGACCAGTTCAGAAGTGAATTACTCGTTTAGAGCTAGTGAGCTGTCTGAGCTGTCTTATTTGTTCAAACCGCAGAAAGTATTAAGGACAATCTTTCCTTTACCTGCATTATTTTCTAGACAAATGAAGGAAATTTAAAGAATAGAATAGAATATAGAATAGAAAGTAGTGGTACAATGAACCTAAGTAGGACAGTGGCTTTCCCACATGGTTTCAGGTTGGGGCCATTCAATCTGCCAGCAACACAGCACACAGCACTCAGCATACAAATGATGATCTCATCTCCTCAAAATATGTGACCCGGACCTGGAGACCTCCCCTATAGCTTGAGGATACACACACAGACAACATAATGTGCACACACGCACGCACACACACACACACACTTTCCACCACTGTAACCTGATCAGCTTCAGGACAAAAAAAAGAACCAAATAAAATCCTTTTGTCAAAGTAAAAATTCCTCCATTTTGGTAAACGTATCTAAAAATAGCATTCTACACTCCATATATAATGCCTATATATAGACTATATATGTGTAGAGAGAAACTGCAGGGAACATAATTTAATAAGGAGTTATTGCTTCCTCTGTAAAGCCACTTTTGTTTCATATCAGCCATCTTATGTGCGTGCTGCAAAAGCTGGCTGGTGTTGCCAAAAGAGAATCTCTTTACATAAACTAACTAGGAGGGTCTCTTAGTGCGTAATAGTGTGGAAAAAACATTAAAAGCAACTGCCTCTACTAATGCTTTAACTTTTCTGGGTAAAATGCACATTTAGATGCAATAATGCTGCCGGAGGGAAATGTACAGCTGTTCAATAGCAGATGGAATCCAACCTCCACTTCCTCCACTGACCAGGCCAGCAACCAGGCCAGCAATACCGAACCCGTCTCCCTGTCTGCCTCTGCAACCACAGCTCTGAACTGGGCTAACGCACACATGCACACTGCATTCTGGGAGTGAACAGCAGAGTGGCAGTGTGTCTGCCAAAGGGACCAGAACTCTGCTGATGGAAGGGAAAATCTCTGCATCCCCCCCTTCGCTCAATCAGCCGTCCGGAACCAAAGACTCTGACAGACTGACACACATCAAGGGACCAATGCTGCACTTATTCAAATGCATCTGAAAGCAGCAGCAGTTCTGTGAGTGAAGGCTCCGGTACTGAGTCAGAGGGTCTGGAGACGACAGAGACTTGACAGGTGATGGATGGATACACTGTGCCAGCAAGTTACTGTGGCTGCCCACCCTGTATTATTGCTGTTAAGGCTCAAGCCAATAGCTTGTAGCCATATTGTCTCTGTTTAATTTTGTTCTATTCCACAGTATTGTGTGTTTCATTGAACTTACTTTAACAGATTAGGGGGTTTTCACTTTTCAGCAATATGAATAAACCACATTCCGCATACAGCTTTTCTGACTAAAGGTCTATTTTTAGCCACACTACTGTGAAATAAAACAGAAAAATATGTGGAGATTTAGTTCCAGATCCGGACTGAGAGTAATTAGTTCCCCACACCACAGAGGGCTATAAAATTGAAACTGAAGTACTGGGATTTGGAGGAGAGATAGGGGCCTTCCCAGCCTGATATTTACTCTGCAGCCTCAGGCAGAACTTCATTTGATCTTTTCATCTCTAGTGCTTCCATATATCTCAAATCACAAATGTGCATCCAGATTACATCGCTAACAGGAAGCACTGTCAACCATAATATGACCTGGGGGTCACACACTTTCATGTCACACTCACACACGCACACAACATTATGGTTAATTCAGCAGTGCCAGAACAGCAGGACAGTCTAATAGTCCACAGTGTTGATATATGAATATACATTATAAGTGGAGTTAAACTTCCAGTGAGTATAATGTGAGACAACAGTCACAATGAACCATTGCTTATAAGACAGCATGAGAGTGTGAGTGATGTGAATGCTGAAAATGACTTCACAATAATAACCCTGCTTGAGGTCTGACCAGAGGTAAATTCTTCCATATGTGAAAGTGGAGGAGACCCCGTTTCTCATTACAGGGATGAAAAATAAACAAAATGAAGTCAGCTCTGTTCTTTGCCACGTAGCTCAGGGATTAAACTCAAGCAAAAACAATACTGTGTAATAACTTACCTTTCATGATGCAACCATTTTTTGTTAAACAATGTAAAAGCTAACAGATGTCTACTTGTCTGCGTGCATTTGTATGTGCCTCTTTTGTCACCAAACACAGAGAGCAGTAGTCTGCCCTTGAGCCCTGGCTATTTAACTGTCTGCAGCATAAAAGCTACACCGAGCGGCCTTAGAGTTGACTGAACTGCTGACAGGACAGGGCAAATAAAAATCAGTGAATAAGTATTGATTTGGTTCACTAACAATCTGAAAATATGCATTAGTGGGGGAAAGATGTGTATTCTGGTGGTGTGTTTCGTCTGATTAGCACAGCCTTTTCCTGTGTATCAGTGAGGCAGTTACTCACTCTAATTAATCAGATAACTAAGCAAGGGAGACACTCTGTTACTGTGTCCATATGACTCAGTTGAACAGACTGTTGGTCAGTCTGCCTGTCCAGAGTCAGGCCTGAACACTGTGCACCATTATTATCAACCAGCTGGCCTTACACAAATATTCAACACTGCAGCGATAAGAAATAGTATCATGTAAATATCATCTCTTGATTTTCTCCCACTAACTATCAAAATCTGTAACTTATAGCTTTCTGTATCAGTTTGGCTGTAGTTTTGGTTCATTCTGTCCTGTCAGCGGTTGCAGAGAGCAAGTCAGTACAAGGATCTAAGTTCTCAGAGAGCAGAAAGCAGGAAGTAGAGCACAGTCACCTGACTGAAACGGCAACATAGAAATACCAGCTGGTCAACAACAGCTACAAATTAAATTCATGTTGTTCATATTCTTATGGTCAAAAACAGAACCCATGATGTTACACAATCAGTTATCAAAAGAGACCAAGATTAGCACTTGCATTTCAAACATGATCAGAAACATCAGTGTTTGCTCAAAAGAAAGCCGAGACAGAAAACCAACAAACAGCCCTATCTTGTATAGATTCCCACAGCATTTTCAAAGGCAAGAGGCCACATGAAGGGTTAATAAAGCAACTTCCCATCCTCTTTTTCATTTCTTCTTTCTGAGTAGACCATAGTCTATATGTTAAAGTCTTTTACACTGCACACAGACTACTATATGCCCCCATTAGCTCAACCCACGCGTGAAAGTCCAATGGAGTCACAGCCTGAAAATACATTTGCTGAGTGCTGCTGGGATCTGATACTTTCATGGGATGTTTTATCATTCATAACCACTGAACTAGAGATAATTATTGTCCAAAAAAAAAATCTGAAAATATACCTCAGTGTACTTTGCATTCTCTGCCTATGTAAATGTGTGTGCTTTTGCATGCCATAGCAACATAATAAGTCCCTTTTGAGGAAGCATTGTCACTGTTGGATATGACTTAATCAAAAGAGCAATGTATGTCACAGCTGACTGAAGCCACTGATGAGACAGACAGACAAGAAGCTCAGAGCGAGTGGGGGACTAACAGACTCACCTGTTTCACTAACACAATCTACAGTGGCTTTCATTCTTTCTTTTGTTGTGCCCTTGGACAAGACAGACACTGGCTTTTATACCACAGGCTTTATTCCATCTCTCATCTCTTCACAAGCATTAACCCACTTCCCCAACCAGAGCACGTCACTAAGCTTTATCTAGGAGCGACAGCGGGTTACAACAGTTTACTAGTTACCTATATTTTTTAGAGGAAAAAACACTCAATATGAGCTGTTTGTCAGCCAAAGTGACTGGTGGAGTAGACACAGACCAAAAAAAAACTATCCAATCTTGGTGTCACACATGTTAACATCTTACCTCCAGGACCGGTCCAGCTCCCAGGATGGTCCTCTCCACCCCGCTGGCATAGCCCTTCTGGCTGAGCGCAGTCAGACAGTGGATCAGGAAGTTGGTACTCTGAGTCTTGCCTGAGCCACTTTCCCCAGAGATGACGATGCACTGGTTGACCCTCTTCCTTAGCATAGCATAGTAGGCCACATCTGCGATAGCAAAAATATGAGGCTCCAGTTTGCCCAGCTGGTGGTTCTCGTACATCTTGACGTACTTAGGGTTATAGATGGGCAGGAACTTGAAGGGGTTGACGGCGATGAGGATGCTGCCTGCATAGGTGTAGATCTTTTTCTTGTAAAAGCGTGTGCGCAGGTTGTTTAATATGCTGTCCTCATTGAGGATGGGGAGGTTGCAGAGGTCTGCAAAGTTGTCCTGTGGAGGGGGAAGGAAGCCTCTGGCAGCTAGCCGCTGTGCCTCCTGCTCCTTAGACACAGGCGGGAGGTGGACATAATGGATAGAGCCATCATGGTTCCTCTCCTGGATCAGGGAAAGGAAAAGAAAAAAAAGAAAAAAACTTAAATTAGCTTAACTGTTTACTGCTGAAAGTGACGCACTATCTTTCTGAGACAGTTATAAATATTCTGGGTTGTCTGAATTTCTTAAATCCAGTGAAAATTGTAAGGGCAGGCACAAACGGCATTGAGCTCACAGGTGCTATTACATATTGTGCTGAAGGGGTTGAAAAGATATTGGGAAACATTTTGCATGTGTCTAATTTACCTGCCTTTTTTGTGTAATTTGTTATCTAGGCTGAGTACTTATTTTTGTTTCTCACTGAAAATGGCGACAAAGAGGAAGAGAGAACAGAAAGAAGCACAATGCAATAGTCAGACAATGGGAGCGCTTTTGTCAGCGGTCCACATCCACTGACTGCAAAGTGAACTGTGTGCTGTCACCTCTACCTGTAGTAAGAAGTAAAAGCCAAGGCTCTGAGGGTGTTCCTCCTGGGCTTTCCGAGGCCACAGCAGAAACCTCTGGACTGGCAGGTCTCCGGCCTCTAGCACCCACTCTTCCCCGCCACATTCCTTCACCTCTGCCAGCACATACTTGCGGCCAGGGTCCAGCCCCAGTGCCGTGGCAGCGTCCGAGATCACTGAGGCTGCGGTTGCATCCTTCTGCACTCTGATGAGGAGATCGAAGTAATTAATTAGTTTAATCAATGCTGGGTTACGGTAGTTCCTCTACTTATTAAATACAAAATAACTACTTCAATAACATCATAGCTAAACATAAACTGTTGATGCTACTTATACATTTTCCAGCTGTAATACCATTGCACACTCACCTAAGGTTGCAACAGGTGGTGGACTGGGCAGCCAGCCGTGGGTAGATCTGGAGCAGGTATGAGCGGCCATCATTATCGTTAGGGCTAGCTGGCCCACCTCCCCCTCCTCCTCCACCTGCGTTCGTTGCCATGGTGGCAGCGCCATCTCTGACACTCATCCTGAGCCAGGGGGAGTGGCCTCAGCATGCCGCACCCACTGCTTCCCTCTCACCACGCAGCACCTGAAAATGACAGGTTGATTGATCAGTGACAATTATTTTCACTTTTATACATCTGCAGTGATAATGGTGCCTGATCATTTTCCATATTGACACTGGACCACAATAAAAGGAGGAAACCACTGTAGTTACAACATTTGGGGTGAAAGAGAAAGGAATGACTTTCACCATGCCAACAATTAGCTATCCTGTTCCAATAAACACTCAGCACTGTGTAATGCCAGTAGAAACAGAGCAAGATAGCCCAGATAGTGAGCGGCTTCCAGTATAAAGCATGGCAGCTTTCTAAAAACCTAAACAAAGTGTCACTGCAGCTCTGAGCAAAATGCAAACAGAACAGTGTTCCCAACAAAGTCTCAAACCACATGGGAAGCGACCTCCTGAATTTTACATTCTGGACATAAATGCAACTCTGCTACAGAGGTGTGTCTTAGATTAGCCTAGAAAAAAGCCCCATACAAGTAAATGTAACAGTCAGGCCTTATAAATTAGCAACAGATCATTTGTGAGGCCTGTGTCCTATCAAGTTATTTACTTGCCTAGACCTCTTTCTTTGTAATCAGTGGTTTATCATAAAAATATGTTAAAACTCTGTAGACTACAATGATCAAAGTACCCCAAGCAAAATGCTATTCCCTTATAACAAAAGATTACCAATCACCACTGCAATGTTTCAGAAATATCAGAAGAGAAACAAGGTGAGAAATCACGTAACAGTGTGTGTAACAGCTAAGATAAGCGTGAAGTGCTAACTGCTACACTAAAAATGTTTTACTATGCTAGGCCATAATCACATGACTGTCACCAATAAACATCTCTACATACAGGTTAGTCCCAATCAGTCACTTCACTCTTGAAAATCCTCCTCAAGGGATGTCTGCGCACAGGCCCACTTTTGTTACAGAACGGGCTGACTGATCACACAAAATAGGCTTGTGTTGATCTGCCGAATATTATTACTTCTTAAACAATCAAATGGCTGCAAAGGCTACTTATAGTATACTTATAGTACCAATATGTTAGTTGAGGAAATTAACATAGGAGTCAGAACAGGCATTGTCTTTCCCACAAAATGTTTAAAGTGATACCTCAACATTTCAATCTTCAGTTAAGTAAACAGGGAATTTTAAACCTTTAAAATAGCTCTTCTCTCAACTGATGCCAAAACAGAAAATGTTCTCTAACAGTGTGCCGCAAAGGAGAAAAGTGGCTAAAAATCAAAATGGGAAGCAAAAATATGATGGAAAAAGTAGCAACACAATATGTGACGAACATTATATTTGACTGAGAGAAAGCTAATGGTTAAATGCAGTGAATGTAACTAGTTTCCAGTTTGTGGTTTTTCCTCGCACCTAAAAATACACTTCAGTCATCAGAGTAGGTCAAACGAAATTGAACTGTACTTCCAATTTAACCAAAGAAAGAGAAGAATATTTCTCTTGCTCTAGAAAGCACCTGAGCATGGGTACGGGGCTCAGATGTGCATAGGGGTGGCGATGACTCAGTGTATTGTTATCACATCACAATTGCCACTGAAACTTTACCGTAAGTTGCAGCTGCAGATGCTGCACAGCATTTGAACCCTTCCGCTCACTGATAGCAACCAAGAAAAAACAGAAAACATTTAGGGTAAACCACAAATGGTGTAATGACTGCACATCATTTACTCTCATAGCCAAGACACCTACAGTCAGTGATGTATGATGTAGAACTTGGCAGGATAAAGTGTTTAGCAACTTTTTACCACAACAACTCAACTCTCCATCCACGGATAACATCATCTTACATCTTACAACAGAGCCTTGAAGAGACCATTAACTGAGAACAAAGTAGAGGTTTGTTCAGTCCTTACAACGGATATTACTGATTTCCTGACCGAGATGAAGCTGCCTTGAATATTTATGGGGGGGGGGGGTACTTATTACTTATTACTTATTAGGACATACTTATTACTGATGAATCACACGACTGGCTTCTAGTGACATCACACATTTGTGCTAAATGGTCTTGTGTTCTTGTTTCAAGGAAAACTAAAGTCTAAATACCAAACTATAACTCTTCCATTGACACAGGGCTATCTGCAACCTGCGCATAGAAGAAAGAGAACAGCTGGGTTCATCTATGTATGAGTAGCAGTTTTCCACACCACAATCTACTGTCTGTACAGTAGTTAGCGTCAGTACAAACTCATGTTGGGCTAAAGCTTCTCTGTAATTAGCACTCAAATCATACAATCATACTTCTTCGTACAACTGCAGGTTCACTTCACCCCACATCACACAAATTTCTGACAGCGTCAGTTGCTGTGGTTACTTCGCCAGACTGACATGATGACAGCTTTACATCATCACCGATGAACAGAAAGCCTGGCCAATGTTACGATTCATTTAAAGGCAACTCTTTAAAGCAGCGCTGAGGTATTTCAGGACGGATTCAGTGTAACATCCAGCTGGACCACAGCTGAAGGAATATAATCCAGGCAGGTTAATGTTGTCTGTAACAAAGTGAATGCAGAATAGTGATCTATAGTAGAGTGTCGATCACACAGACAACGGCTGGGTAACGTTCTGTCTAATGATGGATCATGTAGCGTGGCTTTGCATCAGTAATGCATGCTGTGTAAACTTTAAGTCCCTCTTAGGGAAACAGGAACCTGGTTTAAATCACTGTATAGCAGGCAGACTGCGCTGCTTTGGTAACCTGATCCTGGGTCAAGTTCTGTAAGCACTGAGTCCTACAGTTTATCAATTTTATCATTCAAGCAGAGACAGTTTATTTTCTCAACCTGAAAAATAAGAAATGTTATAGTCTGAGATATGCCCAAAAAAAGCAGGCTGAGAGGAAAAGAGGCAAGTTCTCCATTCCTTCATTATAAGGCTTGTTTTAACTGTAACTTTCCAATGACATATATAACCAATTGTGCTCATGTGTTCTGTGGAGTTATCATGAATAATACACACAGACAATCTACAACGGAACCATTTTACAAATTAGCGGTTTAGCTCAGATAAGAGGATGGCTCATTTCAATCGTGCAAAAATTACTAGTTGCGTAATGGTGGCAAACATAATGTTTGGTCTCTTCCACTAATGCTTAACCATGTGAACTTTTGTCGATAAAATAATCACAAACAATTTCACCCAACAGCCTTTAACTTTAGACTGAATTAACACCTCTGCTTAACCAACAAGAGATACCAAACCAAACCACATGGTGCTGATAGTAACTGGTTGAGCACTGTCTATCTGTTTTAAGTTTCTGTTTGTACATATTCATAAAAAGCAATAATAGGAATCTGTAGTTTAACACATACAAAAGGACAAAGATATCTTAACAGAGCCAACTCTGGAATCATTTAGGTCACGGCAGAGAATTAGAGGGAAAATAGAGCAACTTGAGACTCATGAGCTTGTGCCTTTGCCAGGCTAGCTGACCACAGTCCCAAAAACATGCAAGCCTGTAAAATGCCAAGGCATGCAAAACTACAGAGACCACAAAAGACAGCATCATCATTATCCTCCATCATGGGCCCTGTCTGGTTTAAATCTGTCACTTTAACTCCTGAGCTGCTCTCTCAACTAGTTTCAAAAGAGCAAACATAAAGCTACAGTATCTGTGTGTAAGACGTAAATCATTTCATAGTGACAGAGAGAAAATTGAACAAAGAAAAAGAGAGGAAGGCAGGCAGAAGGAGAGACAGAGAGAGAGAGAAAGGTAAACATCTAAAAGTGAGACAGAAAAGAGAGAGAGGTCCCTGGGGACAATCAAAGGAGACGGGGGTTTTGAGATAATACAGCTTCCTCCCTGTGGAGGAGATCCTCTGCAAAGATGCCCAGCATTCCAAAGATAAGACCCGGGGTTGTCTGCTTTGCGTAGGCTTAGCCTGGCACTTTAGCTGCTTACTGAGGGTTGATCGGAAGACACCAGAGCACAGGACTACAGCTGAGGGTAGACGGGCTCTTTAGCTGCTTACGGTGGGGCAGGGGAAGGCATTAACAACTAACAAGCTCCTTAAACCAGACATTTGTTTTTTTTAAAGGCGGTACCAACCACTCATCCCCATTGGACTCACTAACCTCATCCCACCTAACCCCTCATTATCCAGTCAAGAAGAATAGGCTTACAATAATTTTAACAGTCAGTAACAGCATTTATTGAAAAATAAGATTTATAGTTGGGTTTTCTTGTAATTAAATTTTCAAAATGAGCTCCTCTTCAGATTTAATTTTCTTTAGACCACACATCATGTCTGGACTGCTGCACTGACTTTCAATCCTCTTGTCACACGGGAACGATTAGAGACAGTCGTCTGGGGGTCAATATTTCACTGAGTTGTGCTGTTAACACTGAAAGTTATGGCCCATTTTATATGCTATAATTTTGACATGCACATTTTCAAAAGAGAAAGTTTGTACAAAATCACTGAATAAAAGTGTGTTGCATGCATGCACACAGGACAAATGAAAAACAGTAAATACCCCTCTGCCAAACTGGAAAGAGAAAAACAAAAGCTGCATAAAACAAGCACTCTTCTAACTTCATTACAACTGAAGCTGGAGTTGGCAGTAAGAGCAAGAGCTGTTTGACAGTCACTGGCAGAAGTGCAATAAGCCAACCAGGCCTTACTCACTTTCTCCCAACTCCTAGTCCTACTCTCTTCATCTTCACCCACCTTCAAAGAAACAGTGAAAAGCTCCACCCAAAGAAGAAGGAAGAGGAGGAGCGATACTAAGTCTGGAGTGCCAATTAGTGGAGAGAAAAGAAATATTTTGCCTTTATATGGCCAGTTGTTGTAGTGTTCATGATCTTACTTAGAGATGTGTGAAAGCATTGAGTGTTATGCTCTTAGTCTACAGTGCTATAGACAGTAAATTTTCTTCCTAATGGACCTCCCAAGACTGGCACACACACTCACACCCGACTATATAAACAGTAGTGGCCAGTCAGTGCTGAGACACCACCAGCTGACTCTATGATCTGGCAGGAAGTGAATGACCAAGTGACACATAAAGGTTCGACGAACTTCAGCTGGAATACTGTATTTCTCTATGTTAACTCTCTTTCTCACTCCTCCTGTCTCTCCCTAGCTGTATGCCTCACACTCTAACGTGCACACACACACACACACAGACATGAACGAAAAGTTATGTCAGCAGCAGTGTGTATGGTGTGGACCAAAGGTATTGTGACTCCCAGCATTCCTCTTCAGCGTCACAGGAGAACGTCCTATAAATCTCATGAGTCAGGCCTACAAGCACCTCCTATCATGGATGTAACTAGTCACAACATGACAATGACAGCAGTTTAGAGGACCCAGTTATTTAAACTTAGGAAGTCAGTCACTGCGATCTTTTCAAAAACTGTAAAGCTAACTATAACTTTCATACTTTGTTTACATTTCCACCAACATTAATGTACACCATCTTTAGATCTCGCCATGTAATTATTCTATCTGGTTTGAAAATTGATTAAAAAATACTTAATAATCTTAAATGATTAGATAATGATAATGTGAATGTCTACATTATCTGCACAATATTTACCTAATTGTAAAACTATTTGGCAGACAGAGGACAGGTAATGGATGACTTAAGATTAATCATATAGTACTAGAGATGAAACAATGAATTGATCAACAGAAAATTTATCGGCAACTATTTTGATAACCGATTAATCATTAAAGTCCCTTTTTCAAGCAAAAATGCCTAACATTTGCTATTCTCAAATGTTTTGCTTTTCTTTGTTTTATGTGATTGTGGACTGTATATCTGTGGGTATATATGGGTTTTGAAATGTTAGAAGATGAAGAAGCATTTTTCACTGTTTTCCGACATTTTATAGACCAAGCGATTCATTGATTATTTCAGAAAATAAATCTTAAGTTTCAGTCAAATATACTACTTCAGTGTCTTGCGTTACCAAGTCATAGTTTAACACAAACAACATACTGAGGAAAAAAAGGCGAGCGGATAAAAAGAACTAAACAACACTTACTCCATAAGGCTTCAACAGACAGTTTGTGGAGGTTTGTAGAGTCCTTGTAGGAGCTATTTTAACACCAACAGCACTTTTAATTTAATTGAAAATATTACCATGACCAAAAAAAAAAAAAAAGCAACAGGAATCCCTTCAACTTTGTTCTGGAGGACCCAGCCCTAATGAGTAAATGCAAGGCTACATTCCCCATCATGAGTGTTGTAAAGGAGACATTTCTGGATCTGACTCACAAAGGATGAGCAAGTTAGGCGTAATTGTAGAGATGAGTGATTGTGACTATGTAGTAAAAAGAGACGTGTCAGGGAAATCACACTACATGCCTGACTGCTTCGTGAAGCAATCAAGATGCTGGACAGGCAGAAAAGAAACTAAGCACCGCAATGCTAATGTTATCAATATTCTTCCTTCTCAACTAGTTCCAACAGAAGATATATTTTTATACACTTTTGGACAATATCACAATCATACTATGTCCTATATAGCTTGTTCCAAGGCTTTGTTGAAGCTATTTCTTTTTAATTAATTAACTGTTCGAATCCATCTGCCAACGTTTTTATAATTCTGATATCTTTGGAAATCCTTGACCTTGACTAGAATTTAAATAAAGTTCTGTGGGTTCAAACTCTGCTTGTTCCAACAACATGTGCTTGTAATGATGGACCCGCCGAAGGCTTGGTGGGGTGGAGGAGGTTAACCAATTGAACATCTGCGCTCAAGTTAAATGTAATCATTTTGTTTTACACTGCATTTCAAACATTTCAAACTCCCCAGGTCCAACTACACTCCTTCCAGGGTTCATCTGTGTGTCTGGCTGTCTGTCTGTCGCTGTAGACCAAGCTCCTTTCCTCTCCCCAGGGAAAGTGGAGCTGGGCCACTGAAGTATCCATCACCACTACAACTCTCTCTGCATGACCTAATGGAGATGAGAGGGGCTGGCTCTTTGCCAAAGCAGGCTACATTGTCCGCTGGGCACAATGAGAGACAGAAGCAAGGGAAGTACAGATTCACTCTGTGTGTGTGTGTGTGTGTGTGTGTGTGTGTGTGTGTGTGTGTGTGTCTGTGTGTGCTCCCCGTGGCTTTTGGCTTATGTGTGTGTGTGTGTTCTCTTAGGGATTCATAAATACACTCAGGACTTGTGTGACAGAGAGAGAGAGAGAGAGATTGCTCCTGTTGCTGCTGGGTGGTGGTAAATCAGCCTCACAGTTGAAGCTCTATAGGAAGTGCAGATGCACCCAAAATGGCTGTGAATAGATCAGAGCCCTCCCACTAGAGCCATGTGGCCTATTCAAAGATGCAGACTTTTGTTTAAAAAGGGACCAAAACCTCAATCAGGGAATTAACTCATCCAGCAGACACCAACTGGGCTCAATAACACAAACGCAGATAGAGAGAGAACTATGAGGAGAGAGTGAAGGAAAAGGAAGAAAAAAAGGGCAGTAAAAGCTCATCTCCTCCCCCCTGTCTTTAAGTCAGCTCCCAGGCTGGCTGGCATGAACAATAAAACCAGAGCTGAGGAGCATCTGCTGCCTCCGTCTAAAGAAGAGGATAAAGGAGAGAGGAGCCGCAGGGATCCAGTCTTTGACTTGTTGATATTACCCTACTCATTCAATATGGAGCCCAAGCTCATGGTCAAAATCCTCTTCTCTGCCACAAGTAAGCGGCTAGAAAAAGAGTATGGACCGCGGAGAAAGACATCACAGATGATACATTTAATCCAAACTGCACAATGGCAAGTCTATGAGAGTGATAAACAACACCATTTGATATCTCCCCCAATCACAATGACCGCTTGGTTTTGCCAAACCATAACTAAACTCAAGCTAGCCAACTGTCAATAACTTACCGTAACTGTGATGGACAATGCTAATCAATTATAACACGGTCGTCTGAGTGCAATCCATTGATCTGCCTCTCCCAGTATCATGTGTCTGAGTCATGTATTGACAAACTGAAGCGGGATGCTGCTCATTTAACATCCCTCTGAGGTAGGTATGACCCCGTATCATACACAGATCATTCCAAGTCAAGCGAGAGGGGTAAACATCAACAGCTGGGGCTGGCTGCAAACACACACTGGATAACCTACTTTAAAACTGAAATCATGGCTGTATTACTCCTCCAAGGCCTCCACGTGTCAGCCTGTTCTGCTGTTGCTTGAGGCAATCCAACATTAGTTTTAGCCACAGGTTTATGAACTCCTACTTTATGTACATTTCACAGTGGGTCGGTAATCCAAGAGGCCCGGGTACAGCCTTACACTACTCCCCCGTGTCTCGCCACCCGTCTGCCTCAGCTGTACCACTGTGTTTTCAACTGCTTACTTAACAGTGCCTCTTTCCTTCCATCTCTCCTGTCGTACCACTGTCTTTCACAGAATCCCCCACAATGCCTCCCCTTCGACCCCCTGCTGGGAACCCCCTTCTGCTCCCCACCGCCTAACATTTGGCACTGCTGCTTTAACTCAGTCCAGATGCCAAGCCACACTGAGTAGAGAAGAGTGGAGGAGAAACTCAGTGTTGAGGGAACTCTGCTTACTATAAAAAAACCCACGTCCTGGTGTTTTTGGTTTACATATAATGCCCCTTTACTATTCTGTCATCCAGTCAATCAGACCTGAGGTTAAGCCCCAGTGAGCAGAGTAGAATGGATTTGACAGATTTGAATGAAACACAAAATATTAAAAGTGCTTTGTATTTCATCAGACCTTTCAAAACATGTTGCAGAGTGGTGCAACAGAGCACAGTGAAGCTCACATGCAAATATACATGCAAATCCTCCCCAAATAATATCCCAGCTTTGAACGTTTGCCTTGCACAGACTCAAGTCCCACGGTTCTTTCATCCAGACCAGAGGTTAATAATGGGATGAGACATGCATAGCAACCAAGATGGTGTAGAGAAATTTATGTTTTCAATCAGTGTGATGGGCTGAAACTCTAGATTCAAAGCAGCCAGCAGCATCCACATGAAATACACCAGACCAGTGAGGCCATAGCATGTCTGACTTAATGCAACCCAGAAGGCTCTGCTGAGTCTGATTGGCCATTTTGGGATTCCACGCTGGTCGGTGGTGACAGGAGATTCCGGAGAGTTTTCCGGACCAGTCATCTCAGCCATGCTGGACTAATAGACTAGTTTGGAGCAGAGGTGGACAAATACAGTACAATGATGATATGTAGGGCACTGGTGTGTGTTCGTCCTTAGTATTATAGACGTTGAGGGGGTGGCAAAAATAATATAAACATCATTATGATATAATGTAATCCTCCAATAAATTTGTAAAACTCTTCAATGTTTGATCAGATTGTGTCAGAGAGCTGTTGGTTTAAATTAATTGTTAATGTTGGTGGCAATAATATAATCTTCAGCCATTTCATTTAGCCAATAGCTAAAAAAAAAAATAGTAGTCCGTGCAGATAGCTCATCAGGAAGCTGAATGATATTAGAGAACTTTTCCCCCCCCAATTTAGAGCTGAATTTGATTTGTCAGTTCATCAATTAGGTGATCGTCAGAAAATTAATCAGCCACAATTTTGATAATCAATTAATCGCCATTTCTTTATGAAAATAGTAATAGTGATAGTAAACTAAATATCTTTGGGGTTTGGAGTGTTGATCAGACAAATAATCTGAATATATCAACTAGGACTTTGGGAGACTGTAAAAGAAATTTTTCTGACATTTATAGACCAAATGATTGATCAACTGTTCAAACCTGTAATCAACAGATTAATCCTTAATGAAAATCATTGTTATTTGCAGCCCTACCTGAATTAAGCCTGTTGTCAGGTTAAACTTTTCCAACAGGCTTTTTACAACTTGCATTGAGCAGATGTTCATGTTATTGTGTCCCCCCCCTGTATATGCAATCGGTCTAAAGAAAGATGTTTCAGCATGAAGCATCAAGAAGACCAGTTTAAATAAACGCAAATATTTGCACAACGTGTTTAATTGATTCAGGTGCATTTGATATTGGGTAAACAGCGGCTGCTCAGGATGGTCTCCAGTTACGGAAACACTTCCTTCCCGTTCAGTGTGATGAACCGCATGCACAAACACACACAAACATACAGTACGTCGTCTGGAGATGTGGGGCAGCTGCAGGCAGAAATCAGGAAGAGCAGAAAAGGAAGCGAAGGCAGGGAGGCAGACAGAGGGGATTATTGTACACGCTCACTCATGTGGGCTACCCTGCTCTAAAAACACTTCCCAAACACATGACTCCATTGTAGAATCAGAATAGTCACTGCACCAAGTTCATACTTATTTAAAATCCCTTACCCCATGCCCGCGGTTACACATGCCACACACACACACACGCTTTTCTTTATTTCTTAGAAAAGGGAAATGTTCAGGCAGCAGGGTAAAATGCCAAAATCTTGATCTCAAAATTGCTACTGTTTGTTAGCATACATCACAGGTAGAAGGGAGAAACCGAGATTTAACCTAGCTAACACAAACTAAAGCCTCTACTCTCTGCTATGGCACCATGTTTTAGTGTGGGTGGCTCAAAGCATTGCCAAAGTCATGCTCTACCAACTGGAAAACACCTCAATGTTAATAGTATTACTCATTCTATATTTTATGCCTCCCTTGACCTCAGTTTGAACTTAAAAGTGGGACAAAAAGCAGCAGGAGGGCTAAAAAAAAAAAAAAGAGATTGTAATGAAGGATGTGTAATGACGGGGAGTAACAAAGGGAAAAAAAGTATAATCTCAGACATTCTAACATACAATAGATTATATGTGGTGTGGCTAGTATAATCGATTGAAAAACATCTTCCCTGTGGTGTGTCCTGATGATGTTTGGGTGGCCTGGCAGATTCACACACCAACATGTGGATGATAAGCATCTTAGAAAGGATAATGTCGTTCTAACATCTAGGCATAGAGGGACCTTTTTCTAAATCTACCCATCGACATTGTTTTTTCAAAAATTGGACAGGACAGTAACAGTAGGAAAGAACAAAACTGATGCTGTGGAAGGTCATATTCCATTTTTAAAAAATTAATTTAGCATAAAAAGACCAACACCACTAAAGCTGTTTTCCAAAAGGCACAAATTCTACTGTCCCTTTCTTTTTCTTCTGTACGGATCATGTCATGTCGCTCAACACTCCCCCTCTCCCACCTGGGCCAGACATCCTGAAAGATTTCTGTCAAATGAAATGTAACTTACATATGGAGTCATTCATCAGTGACCAGAGTCAGACTGCACAGTAAAAATAGAGCAAAAACAAACAGAGCAGAGCAGAGCCCAGCCAATGTAGAGCACATAGCCAAGGTCTACTGTTCCTGCTCCATCTCCCTCTCCTTCTCCCCTCAGCTTGTCTCTTTCTTTCCATCTCTTTCCCCATCTGTGCCTCCTTTGTCTGTACTCTTCTGTGCTTTGCTTTTTCTCTTTCCCTTCTCTTGTCACTCTCCACAGCCCTTAAGGCATCCAGTGGTAATGCTGAGCTGTAGTTAGGAGACTGGGACAGAGTTCAACCCTAATACTAAACACAAAGCGCTAAAAATGCCCCAAAATACATGCCCTATATTAACAAGTTTGGACTGGAAGTGTACTTCAAAGGATAACATACATCACAATAACAGCGTAACAAAAAAAAGGAGTTCAAACATTATGTTGCGTTTTGTTTTCCAAAGCAGATCAAGCCTTGTCACATAGTAATCTGAATCTAATAATTTCTAGGTTATGTTAATGGCTATGTTTACATGAACACAAATAAACTGATCAAACCGTAATCAATATGCGAGTAAAGTGGAGTAAACACCATACCCATACTGTATTGTGAATGTGATTTTACTCACTATCACAGTAACATTATGTGATGTACTCCAAATGTACTCTCAAGTTTGAAACTTAAACTAACCTAGATACACACCTAGAACTAATTACAATGACATGCGCTTCAAATGGCGTTATGTGGACCTTGTATGCACTAGTCCAACACTGTGCCACCTCCGCCATTGTCCTCTGTAACACTCTGGCTTGCTTCTACCCTGGCATATACAACGGGAATGTTTTGTCACCTCTACCGCCTTGCCTGGCTGAGATTATTCATTTTTTCCTCAAATCATTTCAAAAGGAGTGAGTAAGGAATGACGTTGGAGTCCAACCCAATTTGTGCCAATATACTTACGCCTTTAAAAGAGGATTTTGGTGGGCTGAGTATTAGATTTGTTACTGTTTCATTCCCAAATTAAGTGGACTTAGGACTTCAGGTCCATTCTTAAATCTCTTTCCTCCTCTGTACTTCCATCTCTACAATATGTGTTAGATGCAAATGCAGGTTGTTTGAATAAGTACACACAAAAAGAGATCATAGCTTGAACTTTAATTTCCCTGGTCATTACTTAGTCATCATGCAATGTGCATATTTATCTCCATCATACAAGTAGGAGTTGGTGTTTATCAGAATGTACATAACTACTGTAATGCTTTATGTGCACTAAAAACAACCGAAACTACTTTCACAGTCAGTTACACATGGCAATTGTGTGACTTCTGTGATTTGACTATATAGTGGAAGATAAAGCAGGTGAGATGAGATAGATTATGGTTGTTTCAAATGTGCTTGTTGGAGGCAGTGTTTTAGATAACAAAATATTAAAATGAAGTCCAATTTAGCCTAAAAAAATGGGCCGCTAAATACTCTTATGGCTAGTTTATGTTGGTTTTATATAAAGAACAATGACAGATACACTCAAGACAGTGTATCTGCCTGGCCCTAGTTAGCTGTGCCTAATGATCCAGTTTTGACAGTCACCCTCAGAGCTGGACTATGGTGCAGAGTAACAGCAAATAGAGCCTCAGGGTGTGCCCTCTCTCTGCCCATAATCCAGAGCCAGGGGACAGGATCAGTGACCGCAGAGAGGATGGAGGGAGGAGGTTACAGCACTCACCACAGCCATCAACTAGTCAGTCAATCTGTATCCACACACACACACACACACAACAATCTCCTTCCTGAGGGTGACCACTGCAGCTGAGGGAACAGGGAGCGAGTGACAGAAAGGCTTCAACTCAACATGTGAAACTTGAAATCTGAGATACAAGCACAGATTGGATTTTAGATTTCTTGCAAATGGTTGAACGTGTTGTTGGCCAGTAGTGATATTGATGCATGGAACATGCTACACTTCAACAAACAAAGCAGGTTGTTGAGAAACAAAAGATGGATGCAAAATATGTCATTTCCTATTGTGGACAGTTAAACTATTTTGTGTGTTTTTGTAGCTGAAATGTTTTTGTTTGGTGGCCCTGTGTGGCTGCTGCTCAGTTTTGGCTGACAAGTTGCAGGCTCTCACTGGGAGATCTCCAACCACAGGAGTCTCTGCCGGAGCTAAAGCCCATGCATCAAAATCCCTAACGGAGAGTAACTCATACCACCTCATGTCAAAAAAGTGTAACTATCCCTTCAACAACATGAACAGCTAAAGAGTCAAAAAGCTGAAATCAGGGCTGCTGAGCTGCATGTAGCACAACTGGTAAAACTGGGTTATTGTTGGTATTTCTCACTCTACATACATACATTTGAATGTGATGAAAGCCAGGTAATGTAAACACAGTGGAGGGTTAAAGATGTCACATGAAGATTTTAACCTAAATGCCATATGAAATCACTGTGTCCAAAGCTGCATGAACGTGGTTAAAATATGCCTTCCATGACGCTGACAGACCACTTTTCACTTCACTGTGGAAAATTCTTGTGTTGTATATTTTGGTTAAAACTTTAGCTTGGCTTATAACTGTGCCTATAATCAGAATCTAAACAGGCAGATTTGGTATAATCAGAATCAAAATCAAGTTTTGATCCCAATCATGTTGACTTGATGTGTTTGGACCCTGCAATGATGGCTGAGTGAAGACTAAGGCACAACAAACAAATGCACTGTAAGTAAGTAGGCCATCCCTAAACAGGCGGTCTGCCTTTTCCTCACTTATACCCTATCATTACAGCTGGGTCTATTTATAAAGCCCATAAATTCAGCTTGCCACATTGAAAAAGCCAAGTTACCAAGGAGTTTGAGGAATTGATGACTTTAAAACCTCACCACCCTCTCCCTCCCTTTACCTCTCCTTGTCTAACACAAACTGCCTTGCTCACTCGCTAACTTTCTTTTGCTTGCACTCTCCATCTGGTCCGGTCCCTACAAAAAACAGGTCACTGCAAATCCGCACTGCAAAGCTTGGTTAGCATCTTTATGCAGAACGCAGGGCTATTTTTCTCCCATCTTTCGCCACAGAAAGGCGGACCCTGGAGCATTCCTGTCACATTATTGCACTAAGCGCTGACACATTGTATGTATACAAAAGCACACACATATGCATACATACTCAACTGGTGTCCCATTTCTCCTTTCTGACCTCCTTCTTTCCATTCCCCCTTCCTCTGCCTTCATACACCTACCCCTAGCTTGCTTTACTGAGTGAACATGTAACACTGATGGGAATCATCCAGTTTTTACCCATCGCAGCCCATTCAAATCAGCTGTCAACGTCTGAGATGAGAAGATATGGAGATGACGCTCTTTCAACGGCTGAGTGATACAAAATCTTGGATTGTGCTCTCCTGAAGTTATAATATTAGCAGCTGAACAAGCCCACAGGTTTACAAAAGGCAGAGTGACACCTAACCCAGCCCATCTGAGAGCTCTTGAACAGCAGTGTAAGTAACAGAGTGATATCTTCCTGATGAGCACACAGGTAATAGAAACACAAGCCTCTACATGTCTGACTTTCTTGACAAGCCCTTGGCAATCAGCCCTTCAGTATACCTCATGTAGTGGCAAACAAACTGACACTTGGTCAACATTCGTTGCTCAACATTTACAGGGCCACATTTAAAAATTATATAAATATAGCATAAAAAATTTTTGTTTTTTAAATCATCCAGTGTTTAGTCATGCCATTTGTGCTCATTCCACTATGCTTGCTTTCTACTTTAGTACACAAAAATACTTAACTAAAATAATAATCTGTCAGATCAATTAAAGTTTGTCCACCACTTAGACAATATATACCATTGATCCAGTGATAAGAAGTGTGTTGAACATGACATGCCTTAAGATAGTTGAGTTAGCTGGTCTATCTGACCTACTGAGGCTGAGGACTGCAGGTGGGACTGCAGGTGTCTGCATCATTCCACAGGCAGCCTACATCATCTTGGCCCAGTACACCAACTGTACAGAGACAATGCATGCTGCTAAGGGACTTAGAAATAACTCTGCTGCCACAGCACACCAGAGCTCGACCTGTTCTTCTGTCCTTGTTCTGTCAGAGACCTAAATTAGTCAGATTCGGAAGCAAAACATAAAAAGAGGAGACCAAGAACAGCCTAATACTGAACTCACATGAACAGGGTTACAATACAGTAAACAAACTAGGCAAACAGACAAAATAAACAAGGCATTTTTGCACCTATATTTTGTTTTCATAATCATTTGAAATAGGAGAGTCAACCAACCTTGCACAATCTGCAGGTTTTGCACATATACACCAAACAGTAGGCTGAAACAAGACTAAAATGCCAGTGTGGTTGGCATTAACGACACATACGGCATTTTCTACAGCCACCAATTTCCCACGCTAATCATGTCATCAACAGCTGTGAGAAACAAAATATAGCTTCCAAGTAATTCTAGAAACCCCCAACACATTTGACCCTGAAAACACAAGATAAGATAGACACTAGACAGAGGTGTTGACAGAACCATTGCAACCTCCACAAAGTTGGTTTTACTATCTACTGTGCGAACACAGCCCACACACCTCTAAAGTCATCAGCTAAAAAAAAAATACTGATATGTAGCTAACCACAGGACACCTAAGACCATCAAATTTCACATGACATTAGTATAAAAATAAGCCAATGCTATTTCATTACCATTCTTCGCCCATCATTTCATTATTGTTGCCTTCAAAAACATTTATTACAAACATTTTTTTAAACTATCTTGCTGGCTGCGGTTGTGGTGTCACAGCAGAGAGCAGCTTGCTTGATAAGTGTCGTATTAGAAGGAAACAACTAAAGTTCCTCTAATGTGGTTCAGGTTGATGATCCAAAGCAGCTACAGAGCTAAATTTCTTAAAAACACTGGCCTAGTACAATAAGTAGGACACTGCCTCTACAGATAAAACCAACAGCTCTGTGGACTGTTAAAACACACAAAGCTTAGCTGAGATAAGACTGACTTATAGTGTTATCTCTGTGAGGAAATTAATATTTAGTAACACACAAGGTAAGATTTAGTGGTTGAAAAAAATGTAATAAAGCTGAATATGAAAGCTGAGTCTGAGGAAACCCTTGAATCTCTCCTCTGAGAAATCTTGGCACAACTATGATTGAGGCAATTATCTTTTCATCCGCAGTCTCACACAATTGCATCCGCCAGGATGTGTAGACCAATTACAACTCAAGGCTGAGCTGGAGATGTAATTGGTCTTCCTTGCCCCACCCCCTTCTTGTCCTCAACCACTGTCAGCTCTGCAGTGGGGTTTGCAGAGTACCAACCATTAGCAGGGGACCATATGGCCCTTTTCTTTCAAAGATGGGAGAGAGCCATTCTGTGGATTGCCTGTTTAGAAGCACTTTAAGGAGGTATGGGATAAAATTGGCTGTGCCGCAACATAACTTGGGAGGTGGGGATGGGGGGTGGGGTAGATAGATATTGGGACACGTTTGTTAAGTGGGGAAAGAAAAACACTTTTTGCTTAATATTACAGCTCCAGTTCAGATGTCATTCATACATGTTTAGAAAGCATTATATGTTCATATCTGAATAGTGCCTGTATTCAATTACATCCCATCTCTTCCCTTTCACATTTGTAAATACTTACTAGACTTGAACTTGTGAGACAGGACGCATTTTAATAAATGGAGATTTGACTCTTAAGCTTTCTCTGAGGGATTGGGATGTTAATTAGATTTTGAATATGACAGATGGGGACCTTGATTGGATTGAATATGCTGATGCTTGATCCACAGCACAGTGTAGTTGGCAGTTGCTGCACACACACCCACTACACATTCACACGCCTCCTGGAGAAGGTGGTCAATTGTAAAGTCAAATGACCTTTACTGTCATTGATTACGTTACATACAGTGTTTCAACAGAATTATTCTACAATGCTCTAAATAGCTCTATTATTGACTATTAAAAATTCAGTATAAATAATAGACATGCAAGGTCAAATATGTTGTACAAATTAAATCTACTCTACATTCTGTCAATGTCACTTCCAGAGTTTGGTCCTGAAGACCTAATTTAAAGGCTGTCTGGCTGCGCTCTTCCTTTTAATTAGATGTCTTTTTAATGATATGTCACTTGCATTTATATTTCATGCAGAAGCTTTGTAGTTTGATGATGAACTGTGGTGTCCGTCACTGTTTTGTTATGGTTGTATAATTATTTATCCATTTGTGGAAAAGACATTACTGGTTATTATCAATGTTCTTATTGATTATTATCCGAAGAGAAATGAAACAAACTATAACAACTACTATAATAATTAAAATATACTTTAAAACTGTCATTTTCTCAGAAAACTATACTCACACTAAACTTAAAATAAAATGAAACAAGATAGGTTGATTCCCCACCTACTTGTTTTGCAGAGTTTCAGTACATTTGCTCTACATCCCGAAACTCACTAGCAAGTGAATATTTATAATTTTCCACTCTTTAGTCTGACAGCTTATTTCAAGCCATTCAAGAAGGCTTGGGTCACAACATGTGGCTGTGTAAAAAAAGTGTAAATACATTATTTCACCATGAGAAAATGACTTGCTAGTTAGGCCACTGGAAGAGCCCAAGCGTTCAGACCAAAGTAAATCAGAGAAATCGACAGAGGGAAACACGGAGGGAGAGGAACTTCCAAGTGAAGTGCATATGTGCGTAATTTTAGTGCTCCTATGTATGATTACTTTTTTCCACCACCCAGACGTTAGTCATGTAGCAAGAGCATGGTCCTGCAGCTTGTGTGGAAGATTTTGTTAAGGTTTGGCCAATGTGCTACTGTATGGAAGAACCAGCTACAAAATGATCACATCTGTGAATATATTTCCCATGACGAAATATTAATCAACATTGGAAAACACCCTTATAAATATCGCGATATTGATTTCAACCATATGTCCAGTCCTGATTGTTGACCTCTAAACTGATGAGGTGACAGCAGCTTCACATGATTACAGAAGTAAACCAGGGGTGGGTGATATTAATTATTAGTGTGCAATGACAGGAAAAGTAAGTAGAGGCAGCCACTGCTGATATTACTCAGCCAGACAGTCATTTAAGTTCAGAAAGTTGTTGGTTGGTTGCAATTGAGTTGTTATGTCTGGGAAAAAGACAACATTTAAGCTATATAATGATATTATAATAAACTTCCAGACAATACCTATCCCCATATCATGATATCAATACTGTATCAATATATCTCCCAGCTCTAAATACATCTGTTGCTTCATTATTGCTGTATTATATTACTTCACCTATCACTGGCAATCATGACTGTACTCAGCCATAAATTGTGCCCCATTGAAGGCACATAATAACAGTTATGATACACTGGTAATTTGGATAAGTTGTAGTTGCCCCCTTTTAGACTATTCTGGTTGGATTTATGTCAAGGACTCCCTCAAGAGTCTTCCAAAAAAAAAAAGAAACCCCTCAACACTGTGGAGCTTTTTCTGAAATCCAAGTGAGCCTTGTTGACTCCAACACAACAACAACCCACTGACATATAGGTTAGTCACATTATCAACCAGGCCTGGGGACATTGCACTGCAACAAGTCAGCCTACATTCTCAGTTCATTCACACACTGGATGCAACTAAGCTACTGTGGCACTAACCAAACAGGCGACATGCTGTTATCAACTATTATCATTACAGTCGGCCAGGGCGGCTGTGAAAGTTAGCTAGTAAGCTAGCTCCATTTTGTATTTAAAATGGGACGTTTAACACTACTTTCAGTGGATAGTGGCTAAAAGGGTTAACGTTAACGTTACGAGGCGGAGATATTCACTGAGCTACTTTATAATAACTTCCTATAACAGCTCTGTCAATGCAGTGCCTGGTAGCCATACAAATTAAACACGTATCCTTCAACAACAACCCAAAAGATTTCGATTAATTCATTACATTGCCATATAAACTTTTGCTTTAAAGAACAAGCTCGTATAAAGCCAAGTGCACAAGCAGTCAGTAACGTTATTTAACGTACCTTTCCCGGCTGTTTTTCTCATTGTCTTGGTGTAATCCTTAATTGCATTCCTCGCAATTCAACCAACTGGTGAAAAAATAAATGATACCAAATCGCACCTTTCCGGTTTGTTTTCTCCTTTGATTAAACCAAGACTGACTTGTACGTTACGTTACCAACCAGGCTAACGCGGTGGAGTCTCAGACAGACAAAGCTCCCAGTTGAGTCAGTCTGAAGGTTTGAAACCGGGGTGGAAAAAAAAATTAACGAACCGACAAAAAACCGTAAGCCACGCTTAACGTTAAATTAAATAAAGGAGAGCAGTCTCTGAGATAAGATAGGCTCCGAAGTCCAGTCTTTCCTGACAGACTGTGTGGTTTCAGACCGGCTAACCAGCTAGCCTGTCGCTACTTCCTTTCTCTTGCCTAAACAACAGAAGCAGTCTGACTGAGCGGTGGAAAAAAAAAAGTTGAGGAAAAAGGCACAAGCCAGATTCTATACAATGAAGGCACCCTGTTGCTCCGGGACATTTGTTAAAGAACAACGCCCTCTGCAGGATTACGGCGGCGGTACTACACGGTGGCACAAAGGCCCGGACGTCAGCAAGATTGTCAAACAACCAGCTCAGGTGATGTACACAGACATTTATATATTTTTTTATCATTCAGGTAGAAAAGTCTCATTACAGTAGACACAAATGGCAGTTGGGTTTTGTTTTAAAATGAGTTTATGAGCTATATTCTGCCACCAGTAGTTGGTTTCAGTTGAACATTCTGTTGCTAGTAGCAACCACTACTGGCAAAATGTTTCATAGCAGTTTAACTGACAGTGTTACATCCACAATTTTGTCAGATCTGTAAACAAGCAAACATTGACATGCATCTTTTGTCTTCTACCCAAATGCCCTTATTGCAGCATTATATGTAGGTATTCTTTTTTTTTAATTATAGCTTTTTGTGATTGCTTATTTGTGGCATGTTAATTTAACGCTAGTTGTCTGAGGCTAATGTGTCGCTAATACAACGTTCGTTCATTCTTGCATCTGACATTGTTACTTCCATAGATATAAATATGTAATAATATATTATAAACTCTTGTTCATGGTATGGTTAGTGGTATTTAATTGTCTGATTTGTAATCACTATCATTAAATTTGTTGTGTTTTATCCAACACTGTTTTCATAGTTTGACAATTGCTTCCAGTAAAGACCTTCAACCTCTATTAGAAATATTAAGCTCACTGCATAGGTGTGTTTTCTTAAGTGTCAAAGACCTTCCTCAATATGTAAACAAGGAATGAATTGCTGAATCAATTAATCTATATTTATAATTAAGACACTGAGATTTCCCAAGCCTAGTGTGTTAAGTGCAAAACCAACAGTCCAAAATACACAGAGGTGAAACTGGGATTTACGATTAAATTGACAAAGAACTGTAATCTGCAATTTATTCCAATGTGTTAACATTAAGTTGTGTCTGCCATCCGTATTTAACATTCTCGAAAGGCGAAAATAATTTTGTGCCATTTCATGATTTCAGTGAGCTTTTTAGCATCTTCCAGCAGTCTCCCAGTGATGCTGCATGTTTTCCTTGACAGGAAAATGACTGCAATACTGCTTTGTGGCCACCAGATGTTGACTGCTCAACATCTTGCAAGTCAGTATCTTTACCTCAAAGACTGTAAATCAAAACTCGAGCAGACACATTCGTTTGCAGCCAGATGTCACCATAATAAACACTCTGTATTGTGACCAATAACCTCCCAGCCATGAGATTGGATTTACCATATTTTTTCATTTTTTTTCTCTTTGGGTCTTGTACCACCATGAAGCCATTTCTCCATCAAATTGTACATAATTGCCATCAGATTTTTTACACAACCAATTTTAACTGTTTCCATCATCCTTGTATCACAGAGTTCTGATATTTGTAGTTGTTTGACCACAACACACAATGTAAGTTGACGTCAAAGACCCACAACAGGAAGGGAGGTGGTTTCCTTGAATGTTTAAAACCCCACTTATCAATATTTTTTATAATAATGAATCAAGTGGCTGTGTGTAATCTGAAAGGGCTGGTGGTACACTGGATGTGTAATTAGGCAATTGTGTTCTTGTGTGTAAGTCAACAGTACAGGGGTGGCGAGTACTGCATATGTGAAAATAGTTTTATAAAGCTTTTGTGGCTCCAGAGGGAGCTGCACAAAATCTAATAAATTACCTCAAGTGATGTCACTTGAGTCAGCGTCGGATGGAGCTGAAGACCACCAGAAAATTAAAAAAATCTGGAGGTGGAGTTAGAGAGAAGTGATGTTTACAGACCTCTGTAGCCCGCTCCTGATATCTGCTTGAGGCTAGCAGCTCGAGGCTACATTAGCTGCTAGCATAACACCCAGGAATCTCTGACCAAACTGTCAGCAGTTGAGTTGCAGTGTGGGAAATGTAGGCACCAGGTTTTGAAGAATGCAGAAGGACGAAGGCGTGTAATACAAAACAAGATATCTCTGGTTCTGCTGCATCGATTTTAATGCTTTTTTTCATGAGTCCAACAATGTTGTAGAAGTGCAAGGCTAAATCAGTGGATTACTCTTAAGAATGCCGCATGTCTGATCACACCATAATCGGTGAAGTAGGCCTAAGAGCAAGGTGTTTTCAGTCACTCGTCAAACTCCTGTTGTTGTGATATTATTGGTTGGGTGTGTGGCAAAAAGTGTAAAATAGTTCAAAGTTTAAACACACAGCAATTTTCTGGGTTGTTTTATCCTTTCATGTTAGACAATAGAAACTTCTCACTTTTGCATCTATTTAAAAAAACAAAACACAGGTCATGTCCTCCATGTGATTGGACCTAAGCAGCAACTACCAAACTACTACCACAAAGGCAAATATGGAAGTGCCTAAAGATGAAGTCTCTCTAATACTCACTAAATGCTGACACTAAGAAAACTCTGGCCCCGTAATGTCCACTGCAGACTTTGTTTAAGGTATTACCCACAATTTATAGTATTCCAATGTTAAAAACAGGGGAAGTTTCCATGTATATATAGCAGCAACATGGTGTCTAGTTCTTTACTCTATGAAGGGAAGATCACGTTGATTTTTGTTTAATCTGATTGATTACTGATCATATATTATGTTATTATATTAAAAACGAGCAACAAACACTCAGTTTTATAACTATAAATTACACATGAACTATTCCTCATTATGCTTTTTAAACCTCTACATCCCCCTGCATGCATACATTTTCACAGGTGCTGGGTTGAAATCCCAGCTGGCCGGCAGGGGCTTTTCTGTGTAGAGTTTGCATGTTGGCATAGGTTTCCCCCCGCAGTCCAAAGACATGCAGTGCAGGTGAATTTGATAGGTGTGATAGACCTGCGACCTGTCTGCCACACAGTGCATACTGGGATAGGCTTCAGCCCTCTGAAGAGGAACTCTGAACAGGATAAACAAATATACAGTCTTGTTTAGAGCCACTACAGTAAAGGCCTACAGGGCTGGTTCTGCTTATCAGTTAAAACACACCCCCCCCACACACACACACACACACACTTGTGGTTTAGAATACGCACTTTGTGGTTGCAGTGCTGTTTGAAGTTATATTTTCAGAGTAAGGGCGTTTTCAACAGTCTAGGGTGTTGTTAACACCTCAGGCTTGTAGTGTATTTTTTTAAACTGTGTTTTTCTTTGTCCTCATTTCATTTATAATTACAGGCTCGGCACAGTAACAAGATGAGGGACATCTATTCCATATCAAATGTTTACTATATGGTTTATTGATGCATGTCTGTTTTTCTTTTCACATCTCATGACTGAAAAGGAGAAGTTGTGTTAGAAATTAGCTACTTTGATTCACGGGGAAGGCCCAAAAATGTTACATCTCATTATTGTTACACATGACCCACAATGTAGGTCAAGCCCCTAAAAGTTATATCACATTTGTATTGTTTCTGTCTTTACATGTGCTCTCCTTTCTTGCTCTTCAATGCAGAAACCATGCAAACCGGAGAACTGTTGAGTAAAACCACGGAAACATATTTGTGATGGACATAGATGGAAGATGACAGATAATACCCACTTGCAGTTTTTCTAAAATAATAACATTTTCTATGAGCATGAAAAACAATATTTTCTTAGAGAAACATTTGGGCATTGACATGATTATAGTTATATTTTCTCAAAGGTTTCATTTGACCTTTTTTAGCATGACAAATGAAGCATTTGACAAATGATAATTATAGTGCACTGATACAATTAGAGCCTACTTTGTCGAAAGCTTGCAATATATAATCATAGCTCTTTGAAAACTCCACTCTGAAGGGCAAATGTGTTCAGCCACGAGTTCTGGTTTTGCTCATATTTGAAAAGTGGTTTCTTGATTTTGGGGTCTGGCATCACTTTTTGGTGCTTGCGAGATGCCTCGTATGCTGGTTCTCAGTATATTATGTGTTTATGGTTGACTTGAAAGTGGTCGTGGTCTCAATGCCACTGCCTGTCTTATGGCATGTGGTTAGGGTCTGCTGGTGCATGGTTGGAGGTTTGTCAAGTGTGCCATGCATGGTGACAGCATGAAGTGAATAGTGTGACTGTGACCCGTCTACCCAAACCTACAACCACAGCTGTGCAATGAGACGTATGAAACCCTGTATCTGCAGGGAGGGGCACATTTCCATCTGATTGGGAGTTCCTGTTTTTCTCTTGTACTTTCTGAGAAATATTGAGAAAAATTAATTCTAATTTGAGGCTTTTGTAATAACGCCTTGGCTAGGTGCCATGGTCTCGTAAGTGCAAGTGAGATTCTTGCCACATATCCTTAAAAATATTGAGTCATGTTATTTTACAAAACATTTAAACTGACTTAGTGTGGCACGTGTTTTGAAAGAGCCTTTCCCGTATAAGTTATCATAGGGCAGCTTGAGCAATAGCAATAGGTGCATGATGTCCTGGGAAAACATGATGATCTCGATGCTCCAGAAAAGTGGTGGAAAACTGTTAAATATCAGTTGGAATAAAATAGATGTTGTGAAATAGACGGAAGATACTTGTCGAACAATTTTGACTTCTTCGACCGTGAATTTTTATAATTGTAGGCAACTGTGAACTTCTCACTGTTGCTTTGTCACTTTACAAGGTGATGGAACAAAAGTGAGTGCAATCTTTTTGTTGCATATCGTGTGTGTGTGTGTGTGTGTGTGTGTGTGTGTGTGTGTGTGTGTGTGTGTGTGTGTTTTGGGTGTGGTGTGTGACGACCTAACTTTCTTTGGCTTACTTCCCCATCAAAAATGTGCAACAACTGTGTCTTCTCACACACTCAGCATCACCTCCAACAGCCAGAGTAAGTACTCTCCACTGCACAGCATTCACTTCACTCTACAGCTATGGTAATTACCTGTAATGGATATGATAGGAATGCAATGTACAATTTGCAATGTACAATTAGAATAAAATGTAAAATATTTACATTCTTAAACAGATTTCAGAATTTCCACTTAACTCTTGGGGTGCAGCATGCAGTATTTAAAGTGGAAAAAATGATGCATTTTTAAAGTTTTTGCTTAGATTTTATTTAAAACAATATGAACTGTGGAAAAAAAAGATTTATATTTCTTTAGTCATTTTTGATCAGTTGACTTTGATTGATGTCACTGAAGAGAGTTTTAGGTGAAAAAAGAAAAAAAAAACGTAACTGATGTTTTTTTCCCATTTTGCAATCATTTATTATTATTGTGCAGTAATTCAGTCAGCACTGCTGCTTGGGAATTTTAAGAAAGCATTTTCCAGCATTCTTGTAAGAAACAACATGAGTATTTCCTTTGCGTGGTGATTTAAATGCCCTCTGCAGCTGCTCAGTCATCCTGTGTTAACCACAGCTAGGTGGAGGCATTTAAATAATGCCTTTTAAACTGATTGAAGCAATGTATTGAGGAAGCACACAGTAGAACAAAAGAGAGGGGAATTTTAATTTTCAAATAGATGCCATATTGAAATCGTTCTTATTTCTTCTTCTTTCATCTCCTCAGGTGTGTGTTGTGCACAGGCAGAGCTCCAGTGGTTAGAGTGTGACGATAGCCTGTTTGATCACAGGAGTTCCACACTAATTCCAGTGCAGCTCGTACCAGCTCAGTTCAGCCTGTTTCCACCCACGGCCTTGATCTTGACCAGCCCAGCCGTCACTATGAATGTCTTCGCCTCCCTCACTTCCTCCTCCTCGTGCCCCGACTTGTACCACTTGCCCAGTTACCCCAGCAACACCACCATATCAGACGCCGCCCATACAGCCACTGAGATCAACCATGTGATCCTGCGGCATTACAACCACACTGGCCGCCTGCAGAACAGGACCATCTCAAACGCCCAGGGCCACATCAGTGCCTCCACGGCCGTCTTCCTCTTCTTCAGTATTTTCATCATCCTGGAGAATCTCCTGGTGCTGGTGGCAGTCATCTCCAACATCCGCCACAGCCGGCGCTGGGTTTACGTCTGCATTGCCAACATCACACTCAGTGACCTCCTCACCGGCGCTGCCTACGTGGTCAACATCTGTTTGTCTGGCAGCCAGACGTTTCGCCTCACCCCGGCTCTGTGGCTCTTCAGGGAAGGGATGCTGTTTGTGGCCCTGGCAGCATCCATATTCAGTTTGTTGCTGATTGCTGTGGAGCGTTACACCACTATGATGAAGCCACTGCCCCAGAAGTCAGCCAGGAAGACCTACTATAGGATCTTCGGCTTGGTGGCACTCTGCTGGCTTTTGGCGCTGGTGATTGGCTTCCTCCCCTTGCTGGGCTGGAACTGTGTGTGCAGCCTGGAAGAATGCTCCACCCTCCTCCCTCTCTACTCCAAGACCTACATCTTTTTCTCCCTTATCATCTTCTTCCTCATCCTCCTTGCTATTGGCGTGCTCTACGGTGCCATCTACTGCCACGTACACAAGAGTGCACAGCTCGGCCCCCAGCGCAGTCGCAAGCGCTCCTTGGCTCTGCTTAAAACTGTGATCACCATTGTTGGTGTCTTTATGCTCTGCTGGGGGCCACTGTTCCTGCTGTTGCTGGTGGATTTCTTCTGTGTCTCCCGCCAGTGTGCCTTGCTGTTCAGCGCTGACTTTTGCATCTCCCTGGCTGTCCTCAACTCCGGCCTGAACCCCATCATCTACGCTCTGGGCAGCAGTGACATGAGGAAGGCTATCGCTGAGCTGCTGTTCTGCTGCTGCCTGAGGTCTGGCCTCTGTCACCCAGACACATTCACATCCAAGGAGACCAGCAGCACCTCCGAGAGCAGGAGGGACAGTCTGAGGAACAGTTTTAACAAGGTCAGGAATCTGAGCGTGGCCTCCCCACCATCAACTCCTAACAAGCCTCGCAGGGCACCCAAAAAATATAGGCTGAGCTCCACCACCAGCTGCCTGTCAGTTTCAAGTGGTTAAACCACAATGTGCTCCCCTCCCAAGCAAACAAGACCCGTGTGCACTGATACACGTCTAACCGTTTCCTCTGAGTTTTGGTTTGAATGTTCAGTGTTTTACCAGCAGGTACTTGCGCTGATGATTAATACAGACTGTCAGAAAACCTGTTAAATATATGAATGTATCCTTAATGTGGGGGGTTAAAGAGGGTTCAGTTTGGAATAATATCACAAAAAGCAGACGTTTGGTTTTTTTTTGCATTACAAGACATTTATTTTCTCAATGCATTTTACACACTTACTTTTTTGATCTGTTGTTGCATTGTATTTGTTGCCATTACCCAGTCAAAAATGTTCATGTATATTTAGGCAGATTATTTACAAGTTTTATCTGTGATATGTGATGTGCAGAATGAAAAAATATGTATATACGTGTATTGCATTGTATTGTATAACTGATGAAAATAAGAATAAAGTTTATTTTGCTTTATATATGAGTGCATGCTGATTTCAATAAGTATACTACCTCTGCTTTCCTCTGGAGGGAGACACATGATCGACACCTTGACTGACTCCTGCAGATGGTTCAGATGATTCAAAGCACTTTAGATTCTCCCAGCCTGAAAATATACATTACAGTAACCTCAACACAAATGCGTTACCATATCTGACCTTTGCATGTCTCACCACATTCAAATGACATATTTTAATCTCTGCCAAAAACAAGAGATCTTTGTTCACTCATCAGTTCAATGCAGGCTTTGCAAAATAGTTTTAAAGGCTCGTCGTCTTTGTTAGACTCAGCAGACTCCTCAAAAGGCCTTTTCCACGCTGCTCTCCCCTCCCCGCTTTTCTGACAGGATGACTGATTGGAGTTCAGTACAGAGGAGGTGAGGGCTGGGACTGCAGCCCCAAGGGCACACACAGGCAGGCCTAATTGATAAATCCATTATGACAGTCTGGTAGGGTAGATAGATAAAGTTTAGCAGATAGTATACACCTGTAAGTTATACAGGCTATACTGTACTGTACTTCTGCTACTGCACACTGGAACAACTTGTTTTGTCTTGATGTGTGATTGTGTAAAAGCATTTTCACACACCAAAAAAACAACTGCCATGCTGCAAATAAAGAAAAAGTGCAGTTTCACTGTTTTGCTTCATGAAACAGTCACTGCAACAGATTGGTAGAAGGTGCGGTGTCACTAGCCGTGAGAAGTCAATACTGTCTGCTGTTTAAAGGTTGAAGATGTGAAAGTTCCCGCTTTCAGTATAATTTCTTTGCTTTACTCTCTGAAGTATCTATTTTCACACTTGAGCAACAGCCCAGTTCTCACATCATATCTTAAAGGAATAACCATTCACATCTTACAGTAAAGTCCAATTTCTCTATAACATTAAATATGTATGCCTAATTAAGCAACAACAAGAGTTAAAGTTCAGAGTAACGATCCGTAGTTATTATTTATTCAGCTTTTAACACTCAAAATCTCAGCTAATTTGTTGCAGGGTGGTGTAGTTTGATCACATTTGATTGACAGTTGCCTGGAAACAACCAACTGCCATCACATTCTGATTCAAATGTTGCTAAATGCTGATTGGTTGTAAGTACGTGACATCACCTTTTTCCAAATAAACCCCACCCACTTCAAACTGGTGAGAAGAGCACAGGTAAAACCACAAAAAACAGACATCTCTCGTGTAAAATATCAAAAAATTGGACTTGTGCAGAAAATATTGTGTTCATGAAGCACCAAATCGAAGCTGATTGAGAAAATATGTTTTTAGGCCCTTTAACCATGAAGGACCCAGGCCAGCTGGAAACCAGTTTTATAAATGTAAATTAAAAATATATGTCAAGAGGCCTGTTTTGTCCCGTTTTGTTTGTTTTTACTTCAGCGACAATTAAAATCCTACATGTTTTATTTTGTGTGTGTGTAAAACTCCATTTTAAAACCATTGAAATAATAAAGTGTCAGCGGACGTTCTGAAAATGATTGATGAATTACTCTGTAACAGGTTATGGCTGAAATGACACTTATTACAAATTACAGTTGACAGATCAATCTGCTGATAAGAATCTGTGTCGTTGTTATTGCATGTGTGGGTCTATGGGTGTGTGTGCATGAGTCATGTTCACAAACCCATGCTGACAATAAAAGAGATTAAGCAACATGGCAAGATGGTGAAAACATCCTTAATCCTTTTTTTTTCTCAGCCAGAGTTTGCAGAATATTGTTCTAAATGCCTTAAAGTGTCCCTGTAGACTACAGTGCTGAAGCCCCATCCCCTCTTTAAATTAGCCTCTGCTCCATTAGCCTCCCCAGAAAGTGTATTTTCTCATAGAGGGGTTTTTAAAAAGCTCCAACATGATACTGGGATTTTCTGACCATTGTCTAATGAGTACTTATTTACTGCTGCTCCAGCTGGTATACTGTAATTCTCAGTGCTAGTATCATTTTAACAAAGATAAAACAGCTAAATATCTTATTAAACAGCATATTCCATGAGTTTTAGCGACAAACATGCTCTCAGTCTCTCTTATCTTTGTTACCATGTTTCAGTTTTTCATAAAGAACAATAAAAGAGAGAATTACAGTGGAGCAATAAAAGAGTGGAACAGAAGCTAATGTGAAAAATAGGCTCTATAATATACTGTATAGTCATGCAAGCAAGGACCAATAAAATCAATTTGTTCAGCAGTTACTAACAATATTCAGCTTGATCCTGTTTTCTGCAAACATATCAACAGCTAAAATAATAATAATAATTAAAAAAATGCAAGTACCCCTAACTTTAAAAACAATTTGCTTGCTTATCAATAATGACTATTGATGTGTTCGACTATCCTGGCAGCCTGTCACGCAGGCATTCCTGTTCATGACGTCTGTGAGCTGCACGGGCCCGTCGGTGACAACTGGAAGAAGGAAATGAGGCGTTGAGGTGAGAAAGTAAGAAACTTTGCTTACATCCTTTTACCTGAAACGGCCGCCCACGCGGCGGCTGATGTGATTGTTAAGCGCCATGACAGCAGGAAAGCACACATTCAGATATGCAGACACACAGAAACACACACACATACATATATTTATTATTCATCATGTGCATATGACAGTGAAGCCACTTGAAATTGAGTGCATATAAATACATACTCAATTGCATATGTACATGCATAACCGAGAGGTCCACACATGCTGCGTTCTGTAGATGCATGTGCACACACTTTTAGAGAAACATGCCCGTAAACACACATATACTCTAAATCCGCTCTCTGCTGTTGTTTATGAGGTTTCTTAGAAGTAAGGATTTCTGAGGCCGGCTCTCCTCAAAATCTTTTCCTGTTTTTTTGTGGCTGGGGAAGAAAACAAGTCATTGCTGGTTGTGTGTGTGTGTGTGTGTGTGTGTGTGAGTTCCCCTCTCATGAATTCCTGCATCTTTACGGTTAAAAGTAGGGGATAAGCCTCCCTCATCCTAGGTCCTGGCACAGCTCCAGGTCCGGTGCCTGATGAAAAAGCAACAGCAAATTCCAGGCTTTATTAGCTCTAGGCTCAGAGGCATTTGTTGTATCATATTTGACATGTCAGGGGGCTGATCACCAATCCATGCTGCTCTCTCTCTCTTTCCGTCTCCCCTTACAACAACACAGCCTGTTCTCTGATCTAAGTGAGGTACGATGGGTTAATGATGGTTGCGTGCAGACGTGGCTATGCCCTCAATAATTACCTCGCCGGCTTTGCCTCCAGGTGTTCAGCAGACAGCTAATGATGTACTTTCTGAGGAGAGGCGAAGGCAGCGGGTGAGGCGCAGAGAAGCTACACAGGGGAGAGTGTGATACGTTGCCATCAGCACTGCGACAACTCAATGGCACGTGTGCTGCACAAAAACCGAATGTAACATAACAGCCTGGAAAAATGTTAAAATCTCTGACCAGTCATCATGCATCAAGTATTGTTTTTGTTCTCAGCGTGTTAAAAACTGTTATCAGTTCTATGTAATTTTTCTTGGTTAAGGGGAAATTCCACTTTCTATTTTTTTATCTGGCCATCATTCCCATAACTTGTAATAAGATTTTTCTAGCTTAATTGCTGAGATATGGGACTGACAGCTTTACAATAGACTTCACGTGGCATCGCTGACAGACACAGCAATCAAATTAAAGGGATACTCCACCCAAAACCTCTTCTGAGTATCAAACACAACCCATGAAGACTTAAAGGGGTGGTTTGTAGCTTCTTTTTTTTGCAGCTCTTTTAGGGCGGAGGGCAACACATTTTTACAGCAGTTATAAAGTGACCCAGTTTCTTGTAGAAAAAAATACAGATCATTTGCTTACTTTTTTAACGCTTCACCACTTCTGGTTTCAATACTCATTCACGACTCTCTCAAGAAAGTGTGTGTGTTGGTTTTCACACATTAGAGTGGATGTCTAAAGCGACACAACACTCAATAGGCTTTAACATCATGCTTTTTTTTTTTTTAATCTGTGGGATATTCCAGGGCCCTTTTGTTCATCTCTGGGCCCCAAATATCATTTAACCTACCTTCACCTCGGCTGTGCTCCTACTACCTGAAAAAAGGAAAAAAAAATCATAAATGCCCCTTGCATCAGCTCCTGAAAGAGTCTACTGAGTTTGTTTGAGGGTTTACAACATGATGATGCATTCAGACAAAATGACAGAACTGATCACATGAGAACCAGGTCCAGTCTTAGCCCACTTTCACCTCAGCTCAGACTACAGGATGCATTAAAATATGGACTAAGCACAGTTTTACTAAAAGAAAAGTCTATTGGCTAAGCATCTAGGTCACTCACTGTGAAATCAAGTACATTCATATTGAAGAAGGACAACAAAAACTATAAGGTATTTTGTTTGTACACAAATGTTTCCAGCATTGTGTCTATGTATGTATGGCTGTCACAAACCACTTGAGTCTGTTATGAGAAAACCTTGCAGCAACAGCAAGAGCAGAAGCTGCAGAAAACGATCCTTCAGCTCAGGGCAGAAATGGAAGGAAACTCTTTGACTCTTCAATCCAGACAGTATCCTTAGAGAAGGTATGAACACAGTGTATATAAGCACAATAACTGTGAGTGACGCGACAATAATGAGAAATCAGAGCTTAGACACACAGCTCACAACACAAAGGACAGAAAATGTATGGGCTGGGGTGAAGAAAAAAACACTCCCACAATGTAATAAATGTCTGAAATTACAGGAATGTATTGACACAGATGATGGGGGATAGATTATCATTCCTGTCTTGCTGACATGTTGTCACAGAGACATGCAGCTCACATGGGAATGGAAAACTGTAAAAGAGAGAGCCTGTGACATCTTGTTCTGTTTTCTTCTGTGCTTATAGCCCACAGAAAACGTGGAGCAAAAACATTTGGAGATGATTTAACTGATGTTTTTGTTACATGAAAACACATGCATGATCTGTGACCTTGCAGTCCATTTAAATAGCAGAATATATAAGAAAAATAATGACTTGCAATGATTCCTACAACTGTTTAATGGATAATATAATGGGAATATTGCAAGTTTCTTCAAAATGACTCCCCAACAATGCAAAGAAAATACATTTAATTTGAATTCTGGACATCTTATGTCTTTCATGATCATTAATTTGTCATATTTGGCACACAGCACCTGTTTTCTTACATTTTACACAAGGCAGGAGAAAACACAATAGAGCGTTATGTGCTTGCGCATGTGTGTACTCATGGATTTACAGTAAATGTGTTCCCACAGTGACATGAAGCAGACAGTAACAGCCAGGTGTCCGCTGGGTCAGGCAGTCGTTATCTGGTCTTTCTCATTCACGCACAAGATGATTTCATAAACTGGCAGCATCAGGAAACTGTTTCTTTATTTAACCCAGCAGACTCGCTCCCTGAGTAAAACTCCCCAAGAAAACATCCAGTTTATCTGGCTACCGGACAGCGTCCCATTCCACATTCAGACATCAATAATGGCTGTGCAAATATCCAGTGTTGTGGTAACAATCATACCCAATCAATCAATGTGTTTGCCATTTTCCTTTGGGCAGGTGACATCATGCTCTTTCAACAAGGAGAACAAAAGACCAGGAAGGGCGTACTCGCTCTTCGTGCATGTCCACACAAACAAATCAAACATTTGCATAAAAGACCCTTTTCTTCTTCACGTGTCTCTTTCTGTCCCCCTTGTTTCTTAATTAAAGGGGAATGCACTGCCACGTCTTCTTCGTTCTGCATTGTTTTTTCTCAGTATCTTAACAGAAGAGTAGCTCAGAGGTACACAGAAGAGCCTGTTCTGGAGAGATTTACTCTGATGCCAGTGTGGGTACATGTGGAGGAGCAAGGGCTCTTAAAATCTGCACCATCTCTTTATCAGATTCTCGATAGTGGGACAGCGGATACAAAGGAGAATAGGCCAGAAGTTATATAAAATGATGGAGGCAGACACGTTTTCAATGCAAATTCTGTTATTAACCGTTTTCTTTTAATACGGTTAAGAAAAATAAATAAATAACATGTTCCAACAAGATGAAATATAGCCACTCATCATTCCTCTTTCGTTGTAAGGGTAGAAGACAATCACCAAAGACAACACAAGTTTTCTCTTGAGGTCTGGATGTCGGCCATCTGCAGTGACTTTGCACTCAACCTTGGGAATGTATGTGAGCATGTTTTCTCTCTTTTCTTAATCCCCTTGCTTCTTGCTGTGCTTTGGCTGAGCACCGTGACCACTTAACTAATTGCGTTGTGAAAGATGTTCCAAGGGTGATGATTCGGCTTTGGTCTCCAAAAGTTTCTTAAGTGAGGATGCAGGTTTTCTTAGAGAGGCGCTCTGCAGGGGACTCGTTTAGAAGCAAGGCTAAGACTTCACAGCCATGCTAGCGCCGCTGTGAGATTGTATTTAGCAACAGCGGTGCTCAGAGCTAAATGCTAGCATGCTCACAGAGACAATGCCAACAGGCTGATGTTAAGCAGGTATGATGTTTACCATGTTCACCATCTTAGTTTAGCGTGTTAGTATGCTCACATTTGCTAATTAGCACTAAACACAAAGTACAGCTGAGGTTGATTGAACATGAAGTCAGTGGGCTCCATCCTTTGGAGACCATGAATGTCTGTACAAACTATCATGGCTGTACAATAGTTTTTGTACCACCAACATTTTTTTCCTATCATTCTTTGGGCATTTTCTGCCTTTATTATATAGCAATAGTGAAGAGATGACAGGAAATGAGGGAGAAAGATGCAACAGATGTCCCCAGCCAGATTTGAACTGGGGACAGTGTGGTTTATGGACGGCATCATGACCCCTAAGCCACGGGGAAGCCCCGTATACATCCAATAGTGGGATATTTCAATCTGGATCAAAGTGGTGGACCAAAAGACCGACATTACCATTCCTACAGCCATGCTGCTAGCATAACCAAAAACCATAGTTTGTCTCTATTTAAGATTCTGAATGGATCCCCAACTCTTCTCATCTAACTTCGGCAAGAAAGCAAATAAGCGTGTTTCTCAAAATGAACTATCCCTTTAAATGAGGACGTGGTTTGAAGGTGTTTATATATAACCATTTGTTGAAAACAAATACAATCCACTGTTTTTGGAAACCAGCTCCATACAGTATTCAATAAATCCCAGCTTGAGGTGGATTTGGACACAGGCAGAACGTTTGGGTGGATTTCTTGACTGTGACCCCAGATCTCTGACTAAATAATGCTAATAACACTGAAAATATCAATGTCCCAACTGTACATACTCTGTATTCACATCATAAATCTATTCCATGAGTCATCTGACTGAATGAAACACTCAAAGTTTAAAATCTCCTACTGTACGCATGTAATCAATAAAGCATATTCATCACTGTCAGCCCAACTATAAATCCTGCACAACTTTGCACATTTGAACCTTGTTTCAATTTCAAAGGCCTGTCACTCTTCTTCTCTCATCGCTGAGATCGTTCTTGAGAGGATTTGGACTTGCATTTGTGACTTGCAGGTTCGGAGGTCCTGTGCTGCAGAAGCGGCCACACCGCTGGTCTTGGTTTTTTTTTTCCACGAGGCCTGAGGAATGGAAGGAGCTGAAGCTTTGTAGAACAGATGTTCCCACTCAGCTCTAAACCAAATTACGCAGCCAAGCTCACAGCCATGGGCCAGAACCACACGGATGCTGATTGAATGGCAGAGGGGGCAACAAAAGCAGATCAGGCTCAATAAAGCAGCCACATCATGAAATCTGGTCAGCCTTTGAGGCCTGAAGATAAAAGGGATATTGACATCGCTATGGAGACTAAAAGGATAGCTGGAGGCTTTGGTCTGGGTACTCGTCTTTCTGGCTGCGCGGATGTGAAATCAAGAATGTTTGTCATGCTTTTGATTTCAATGTATGAAACAGGCAGCCTGCAGCTGGGTGTAGCAACTATAACTCAAATAGAAAGTTGAACCTGTGACCTTTTGCAGTTTACTGGAAATCGTCTGCTACAACACTGACAATAAGAAAACCACTATCGTCACAGAAAATTTAGACCAGACAGCACACTATAAATAGCCTTTTTTATTATTTGGATTTAAAAAAAACTTTTATTTATTCAGTTACCTGTTCGGTAGCATTGTCTGTACATTTTATTTCCCAGCATGAAGGTCTCTGTCCTGTGAAACAATGAATCACCAAAACATCTGCATTTCATAAGCTAAAAGTCATGTTTTCAGCCTTTTTGACGATGCATTTTTCAGACAATCCAGTGGGTTTTTCAATAGTTTATTTAGCCTGAGAAGTGGAATAATTTTCTCAACACATAAACAAATATTTAATCATTCAAGGGGAACTGCATTGATTTTACACATCAAAGTCTGTTTACAGGTCTGGGGGAGTACCACTGCAAATGTGTATAAAGCCTTTTCTGGCAAAGTCTGATAAATTGCCTCAAATTACGTCACTTCGGTTGGAGCTGAAGACTACAAGTTTGAAAATGAAAAAAATCTGGGGGTGTGGAGTGGAGAAGTGTAGCCCGCTCCTCATCTCTGCTGCAGGCTAGTGGCTCGAGGCTGCTTTAGCTGCTACTAGCATAACACACCCGATGACTGGCCGGAGTGCCTGCAGTCCAGTTGCATTGTGGGAAATGTAGGCACCAGGTTTTGACAAGGAGGAAGAATGTGTGGAGTGGAAAAAGACCATTAATCATGAGTCTGAAAATATTATAAGAAAGGACAATATTACTGTAGGTTTACTGAAAATTCAAAATAGCCAAATTTGGAGAGATATGGTTTTCCCTGGGCAGTGACTCTCCAAATAGAAACAATAAATCCTTTATTCGTTAACCTAAAAGCAGTCAAAATTGAGTCTAATAATAATAGGAATAATCCTGAAAAATATTCCCCAATGACAAATATAAACTCCCCCCTGGTTCCTGAAACCCCCAAATTGACCTCATGACCTCTGTTTCCTCAATGGGAGCTTTGACCCTGACTGGTGGCAACTCCATAATTCCTCAGCACCACAGAGATAATCTCACATTTATTTTCATTTATTCTCATTTCAGTCTTTTGTTGCGTCATGCCTTTTTGATTACCTTTTTATTCTTTTTCTCAGCCTTTGTTCTTTCCTGCTGCAACACGTTTCCCTCCTAGGGATAAATTATGTTATCTCAAATAAAAAACAATGCTAGAATTCTTTCTCAGGCTCATTGAAACTTTATTACATTAAATCGTGGCTGGATTAGTAATGAAATGAAACAATGGTTGCACGTGTAACATCAAAATAAATCATGCTCCAAATGGTTGAAAGTAGTTAGAAACGTACTGACATTTAGAATAATGCACTTCATGCACCGTTGTCTTCCACATTCAGTTAGATTAAATGCTTACACAAATCATAGCTAACATGTCAGTGGTACTACTTGGCTGAAACAATGCCCTGAAGTCAATATCACACCGCTGACACGAGGAAAAAACAACTTTCTAACCTTTCTTTGCGTGATCTCCTCAAGGTTTGAAGGGTACATTTATCCGCAGAAACTCAAAGTAACAGAAATATAATTTTATGGTGCCAACTACGATCAGTGGAGTTGCTGGATAAGAGCAGATTCATCATGCTTGCTAATGAGCTTTCATCTTCCTGTGGGTATGAAATCTTCAAGATGAAGCACTTTTCCTTTGGTGGCTGGCGAGTTATCTGGAGAGTGGGGAGGAAGCAGCACTGCACACATTCCCAATCACTGATAATGGGGACTGCTGGGTGACATCAATTACACAAGCATAGCAGACATTTCACTGGGATTACCTGACAATGAACTCCAGTCTCAGTCTGGCCTTTGACAGCACAGAAAGACAGAAAAAGAGAGAGAGAGAAAGAGTCAGAGAGAGAGAGACATAGGCGAAGAGTGAGAGATGTGTTTGCAGCCTTTTCAAGGGGAAGAATGCTGAATTTAAACATGAAGGCTGAGCAGAACAACAAGATCGACTGCATCAGTATGTAACAGTATTCACACAGCGGCTCAGGACGCCAGGGCCTACCTATCAAGCAAAAAAATGGTAAATCTGCTTATGAAACATTCATATTTTAGCAAAGAAAGGGACAGTCATCTAACGCGAGCTGCACCGCCTTGAATAGACTTCAGGGTTCGGTGCCGTCGTCTGACAGGTTGGAGGGCTCGGGTTTGATTTTCATCGGGGCCAATGACTCGAGGCAAACGGCCCGCACCACTCTGTGGTGGGTGTGGTCAACTAAACACTAGAGCAGCTGCAAAAGAAATGTTGAATCTGGGCTGGGCTGTCGAGCTGCATGTTCAGTGGAAGTTGACGTAACACGGGACATTGATCCTGCTAGTTAGGGGGCTCCACTCCTGTTCCTGCTGAACTGAGCCAGTTTTCAGATAAAACACTGATACCAGTTCAGTAGGCACGGGAGGGCACAGCCCGGGCATGGATCCATTTGACAATGCAGTGTGCAATCTGCATGCTAATACAGAAGGCCTTCTTTAAATTCAACAAAAGGGCTAATATGATATGCAACATGCACTGTAAGAACAGTGACACCAAACAAACAATCTCTGATCTGAAGCTTTCCGTTCTCGTATGGCACGTATGAAGTTACAGTGATAACAGTGGCAGAATTACAGCTAGTAATTAATTTCCTTAATTTCAGATAGTAGTAGACAAATGCAGCTTCTCATTTGTAGCCGGCTACTGTCATTGGCAGATTTGATCAACTATAGCTACCTAGCTCATTAAGCTAACATTAGTTTAAAACGCTGTCTCCAGCTGACTTTTTTATGTGTCCACGTGACTCGTTTTAAAAAGAGAATCTTGTTAAAAATAATTATCCATTTAATGGCCACATACAATATTCTGTGCTAAAACACTGGGCTAATAATGTCCCAGGCAGAAAGTTGATGATATAATGTAGAAGACAGGAAAATAAAGAAGCAGCATTCTTGTATTACAGTGTAGAGCTAGCTTAGTTAGTAATATTAAAAGTATGAGAAGGACAAATGTAAAATCAGGCTGCTGTTTTGCTCTGCTCTACGTGTTGGTATTTTCAACAAGTATTTTCACTTATAACATTAAAAGAGAAAAGGGTTTTAGGATGGGGATCAACCAGTGTGTTTGTCAAACGTAACGCTTTGTCGAGTAACGTTGATCAGTGTTGCTGGAGTGTAAACTTCCCCAAATCTAATAAAGAGCAGTACAGAGCCGCTAACGTTAGCCTACACTCTGATAGCACCAACACAGTGGAGAAATAATACACAGCTAGTTGTGAACAGGGCTTTTTTTTTTTAACCTGTAACTCCACAGACTAATGATGTTAGTTTATGATGTACTCCTTGGCCTTGTAAGTAATATGCCAGTTAGCCAGACATACTAACAACTGCAGCTTGTATCAGAGCAGATAAACGCACTGTTTAATCCATTCCATGTACAAATGTGAGTATCACTCTTACTACAGGCCAATGTACATCACTTTAGCTTGTGGAGAAATTCAAAGCTTGACAGGCTTGCTGTTCCTAGTTACAGTTGCTAAGCTATGATTAGACAATCAGTGTTTGGGAAGGGGTTTATCAAACGGCTAACGAGGCGTATGCAGGTTTCTTCTCCAGCACCTAAGTCCAGGCTGCCGTGTGGCTCCACAATACTGGCACACTAGTCCCGAGCAAACTCAGTTTGACCTAAACTGGGCATGTCCAGACGGGTCTGACATTTAGCAACACATTCCTAAAATCGTAATACAACCTGTGGCATTTTAAGTCCACATTAAACCTGGGTCAATCTGTCTCGCTGAAGTGCTTTCAAATATATTTGGTATGCATGATGATTCATGCCAGATGCATAAGGTAAGATAAGACAGTTGTTGCTTCAGGCAAACACTATTAGATAAAACGGTACAGCTCGTCTCACGTCTGGACCGCATTGCACAATCAAGTCTGCATTTGGTCCACAGCAACACATTTAACCCTAAATAGCGCCTACATGGGACCTTTAGTCTTTCTGTTTCCCAGCCTCCCTCTCCACCTAATTTCTCGTCACTCCTCTCCTCCTCCCTCCTCCTTTCTTCATATCCGAGATCATCAAGTTCTTTCCATTCACCGGAACAAATCCCCTCCGTCGAATCAACTATTTCACCTCAGGCACTGAACTTAGCCACTGTGAACAACACATAGCAGGGATCAATGCTCACCAATTAGCTAAGCTCTGTGCCTTTAGCAAGTGGGTGGCTGGCTTTTGAGGGAACAGAGACTCACGCAGACCTTTACGTGACTGCTCAGTGGTAAAGTTTGGTGGGTTTCAAAGCCTGCAATGCTTATGATGTTGAGGTTTGCGTGGCTCATTTGGATTGTGTTTCAGAGCCAATGGAGGATCTTAGCCTTCATTTTAAACATCAAAATCGTTTCCTTGTTTATAAATCTAAGTTCCAAGAGCTGAAACTTGATCTTCCTCCAAAAATGTGTTCTATCGTGTAAAGCTGTATGGCTCTCATATGCGTTTACATCGACTTCCTGGCTGATTTGAAGACAGTTTAAATTTCAGACAGCTGCACATTTAACTGGGCCTTTTCCGTGCGAGAAACTGACTCCACAAGTTAACCTCTTGAAGTCCACTGAGAGAGTAGATCACAATATCCGTCTAACCTCTGCAACATTTATTCCTTCGACTCCGTAGCAACATCCAGTGTCAGATAATAACTGAAAAAGACTACACAAAAGCATCCCACTGTGGAAATGTAACGCGGTCACCTGCTGAGCTGTGAAAGAGTGGAAATCCCTGGCAATGTGATTTTTGTTTCTCTTTGTGCATCAAATCACGGTGCCAGGAACCCTCCCCACCACAGCCGGGGGCAGAGGCTGGATCCACTCTGCACCTATCTGCCCTTCTCTGCCCTCTGCATCTTCTCCAGCATCCTCCTGGGCTCCAGATGTCTTCGTCCACAGCAGCTGTGGAGCACCTGTGACCTGAAAGAAAGAGGAAAAGAGAGATGTGGGGTACATTACTCTCCAGAGAGTCGAAACAAAACCTTTACATTAGAACTCGAACTGATCTGATAATCTGTGATGCACTTCAAACCACTCGCGTAACCCGGAGATGAAAGATGATACAACTTATCTCTGTAACAAAATATATTAAATTTGTGGGAGGTGAGGAATGACTCTGCAGACTTCTCTGTTGCACAGATCAGCAGGACGCAGCAGATGTGGAGTCTACTTGGAACATGCAGAGCCAGCTACCTGGTCAGTTTGTTTAAAGCAACTCAGGAGCAAAAAGAAAACACTGCTTGTTTGAAATGGCGAGGGCAATGCAAACTGCCCGGTGCTGCTGGATATCAATACTCTCACTATAAAATGTCAGCCGGGGAGAACATGCACCATAAGGAGATCTGTGTCTTGTAAATGCAAATAATAAGAAAACTATGACAAATGGATGGATGTGGTTCTGTTTTGTCTTTGTTTCCCATTAAACAAGTACGATTCAGGTCAGCGGGGTCTGATTTGTTTTCACATTGTAGATGGATTGACATCACTGGGTGGGTCCACAAGGGGAGACATATAAAAAACAAATCTCTTTTTACAACTTTTTTTTTAAAACTGGAACTTCACCGTGTATTATTATCTTTTGTTGTTGTTGTTTGTGCTGTTTTGCAGGGAAAATTCCTGGCCCACCCGGGTGGGGAAGGAATAATGACAGGATTGTTGAGCAGTGAGGAGGAGGTTAGGGCAGAGGCTCGACAGTCTCTCCTTGATCGCTTTTCATACATCGTCAGCGTCTCCTCGCACTTGATTTGAGCGTCAAAATGACTGGAGGACCACATCTTGAGATTCTTCTATCACAAGAGGGAAATCCCGATCAGGTTTTTCTTTTGAAATAACTTAGGAAGTAATAAAATCTGTCAAAATTGCTAAGTATTACAGTAAAATCCGTTCTCGTGGTACTGACTGTTTCTGTCTCCTCTGGTTAACTGGGAGCTGCTCAGAGCCAAGAAATAGTCTGGCACATAACCCCCCTGTACAACAGTGAATTGTCATTTTTACACTTTATAAATTTGTACAGATTTAAAAAACAGGATATAACGTGCAGGTTTTGTTACCTTGACAGAGGCAGGCTAGCTGTCCCCCCCAGTTTCCAGTCTTTGTGCTAAGCTAACCGGCTGCTGGATGTAGCCTTACTGTAATGATCCTCCTCTCATCTCTCTGGCGAAAAGCAAATGTAGTGTATTTCCCAAAATGATTACAGTAACTAGTTGTGCTTTTTTGTCTAATTTTAATATAGTGTATAGTATGATTAACCAACAGATTACAGTAACAACTTGTGTGCCAATTCCAGTGAGGTCCATGAATCAGACTGAAGGACAGACTTAAGAGATCCGTCTATAATCAACACTGCAGGAGTACAGATCCCATCTGAAAACACTATCATCAGTGCATTTTGAAGTCCTGATAATTACAGAGACAATTCACGAGACCTGTCTTTAGAAGTCAACGCTCTACTCTTGTCTACACTTGCAGGTACATAAAAACATTACAATGTCTGCTGACAGGCCCTCATTGGCATCTGTGCATCATTGTATAAAGGAACTGGGTGTCTTCCACAGCCCTGGTGTTTATGTGCAGAGGCACAGTACGTGTTGTACAACCTAACAAAGGCGTGAAAAATCCTTCCAGACAGAGAAATATGTCTGTCCTGTCAACCAGCGTTAACAGTCCGCCCCTCCCTGCACAGGAATCATGAATAAATATGTTTGTCTAGGTTGTGAGATGTGGAACGTAAAATTGTGCTTCACTGAACAGTTGTTGGAAAGTGGAATGAGGGATTGTCTGTGTGTGTGTGTGTGTGTGTGTGTGTGTGTGTGTGTGTTCGTTTGCATGCATGAGTTGGAGTGCGTTGAGTGTGAAAGAAAACCAAGAAAATGGTGAGAGTGTGAGTGAATCAAAGGGAGTGGTCATGCCCTCTGATATGTCTGTGAGTCAGTGTTTGTTTGCTGGGTGTGAAAGCTCGATACAGTAAATAATTGATTGGTGACAGGTTTATTGTCAGCTTTAAATTAATGGTGCGATGAAGTGACATATTTGTGGCCAGCAGGGTGAATTACAGGGTGGTATACAGAGGTTGGATGTGGCAATGATGAAGATAAAATGTCTAACTAATAATCATTTTGATCATAAAGTAATCTTGATAAAGAAAATAGTTTTAAAAAAATGCCCATTATAATTTCACACAGCCAAACAGTCTAAAACACAAAGATATTCTTTTTTTTTTCAAATCAAACAAACAAAAGCAGCAAATCCTCACATTTCAGAAGTTGGACCCAGCAAATGTTTGCCATTTTTGCTTGAAAAACAATTAATTGATAATAAAATAGTTGCAGATTAACTTTCTGTCATTTGACTTTTTGTTTCAGCTCTGTAGTAGACAAATAATCCACTGCAGAGTGTTCAGCTTGACATGATTTCCATATGTCCTAAACTTGACTCTCATTGTCATTTGTTTGTGGTTTGTGAAAGCATGATGTCTCCCGTTTGTGTGAGTCCATATGAACACAATTTACAGCCTGATGGAACTTATTATTGTACACGGGACTGAAGGTGTGAACAAGTCACCACATTTAGAAAGTGCGACGTTTGCACTCTCAGCCGAACAAAATGACCTCATTCACGCAGCCTGGAGGAACTGCTTGTTGGGCAAAAGGCCGAAGGAGAGTGGAAAAACTACTGAGCTCAAGTGGCATTCGGTAATCTAAAAACGCGAAGAGGCAGCCTGTACAACTTCATTAATTAACTGCAACATTTATGCGCACATAAATATCCACAAATATCTAACTTTCTTTGTTTTATTTTCTTTGTGACAGCCCCTCCCTCCATTTCCTTTCGATGGTGACAAAGCCACACCATTTGTTGAAAAGCAGTTTCTCACGTAATTCTGCTCTTGGCAGAATATGTTGTGATATATATGTGGTGGTGACCGCGGGTGCAAGATTCATATCTGAACCCAGCCGTGCAGCGCTGACGTCACCCTGCATCTCACACACCGGTGCCACTGTGATTTGTCACACTGCTCTCACAAAACACAGACAAAGTGTTGAGAGGGAGAAGGAGAAACAAGAGACGGAGAGAAATTTAAGTATGTGAGAATGTGTGCGTGTGAGAAAGAGAGCGATATCAAGCCTAACTGCATTGGAAAAGCCTTGTTTATGGAAGGCCATACTGTCTGTAAAGTGTGCAAAGCTCTTCTGAAATGTGGAGCTGTTTTAGAGACACAGCCTTTTTGAGGGAGCGGGCTCGAACGTTGAACCCTTCAAATCAGGCTGCAAAGGGGTCAGTATTCTTCAAGCACAGTGCTTGAAGCGTCTGAACCCCCCTCCCTCCGGCTGTGTCCAATAGTTTCTGTAACTTTCCAAAAAAGCAGACAATCAAACATTCATGTCCACTCAACAATCGCTGGACAGGTGTGTTATTCTTAGACAACTACAGCGAAAGCAGGCAGAATTTTAACTTCTCTTTTATCGTGTGTTCAGACAAAACATGAAGTGAGATTTCTTATAAAGTTAATGGAAAGAGACAAGTGGGTGCAAATTTGCCCGCAAGTACACAACTGTGTGAACTGAAAAGGTTTCGACTTGAGCGAAAAATCTGTGCTTATCTCATGGCTTAATGAATCTGCTTCAGAGATGTCAAGGAAAAAGGTGAGAGACTGGAGAGAAATAATAACAACTTCACATCAAGAAGAAATAGCGCAAAGATATTATATACCTGCGTTTGCTATATCAGACACAGTGGTAGAATTGATCAGAGAGATTAAACGAGACCCTTGTCTCAACCAATCTCACCTCTGTAGGTAACGAAAGACCCCATGAGCATTATAAAAGGCATTACCTGTGCTTGTTGGGTCTGAGCTTCATTATTTAGCTCATTAGATCACTCAGTCCCGATAAACCAGGCCTCACATGTGACTGATGAAGGGAGCATGCATTAAGCAGGAGCTTTTTCTCATGTCCCATTAACAATAATCCACTTTGCATAGCGTTAATGCAATTTGGTGGGGATGTAATTTCATGCAAAATCAATCATTACCAACCTTTTCTTAGAAATGAAACACAACAGAAGACATATGAGACTAAACAGATTTGGGAATTTTATGTCAAAAAGTACTTGATGCTAAATCATTTGAATGTTATCTTTATAGAGGCACTGACTCGCCTCTTATAGGAACAATGGAGAAATGATATAATGATCTGGCCCTCTGCGCTGATAGGAACATGATCCATTATAATGCATGAGGGGAAATGACACAGCTGCATTAAAGTCTGGCATAGGCTATCTCTGAATCTGATAGTAGTAGTTATCTCAGCTATTAGCTAATAGCTGTGGCTACGCTGATAACATTTTGACTAGAAGGGAAAGACTCTCAGAAGGAACCTGAGAATAAAAGGAGGTGTAGTACAGAGTGAAAAGGACAGAGAAAGTGACGCACAAAAGATGGTAAAAATATGAAAGACTGACACATGCAGTATACGTGTGTGAGAGTGTGTGAGGGTGACGTAGTGGTGGAAGAAATAAACTCAGACACAACAACACTGGACGGCTGGGTTCATCTGACACTGGGATGTATCAGTGCTGCTATTAGTGGAGCTAACTCTAATAAAGTTTCATACCAGACTCAACTAAACCAACCACTTTTTTTTTATTTGTGGCACACCCTCAACACAGCATTCTTGCAGTTTCAGACACAACCTATAAGAGCAAAAGCTCACTGGGGGAGTCCTTTCCTTCTTGCCATTATTTGATCTTCATTATTCCGAACGTCGTCCCATTAAAGTTGTAAAATAAAGATTTAAAAATAGCAGGTGAAAGCTGCAGCAGAATCTGGTGATACATCTTCTTATTTACATCAGATAAAGGTAAGGAGGGAGTGAAGGAGGTTTGGGAGGGATTCCTGACTGACTGTTGAGATGCCTCCGTCAGCATGGCGTGTGAGAAGGCCAAGAGGAGTTGGCGTGTTCGGATTGTGACCTCTGTAACCGGCAGGCTCCCTCCCACTACAAGCATGCAAACTCTCCACAAACTGAGGCCTGTTTTTCCACCACACATGGCTTCAATTGGAGGCTACTGCTGCTGCTGCTGCTGCTGCTTTGTCTACAGAACCAAAAAAAAAGCCAGCCAGGCATAGCTCGACAAACCTGATTATGAAATCAGTGACTGGCAAACAAATCGAGCTGGCGGTGTCACTTAGTCGTGGATATTTCTGGGGGGTTCACTGGCTGTAGACTTTTCTCTTGATTTCTTGAAAAGTCTTTGTCTATTTGTGTGCATGCATGTTCGTGTGTGTGCGTGTTTATGTGTATGTTTGCGTATGAACAGGCCTGTATTTAAAGTCTTGCTCCAGCGCCAACAAGACAAGCTGTTTACTACTTGGTTGGTCGTAAAAAGTAAATATGCATCAGTCGGGGCCTATCAAAGGCTCCTTCATTTGGTTCCTGGCTAAGATGGCTTTGGATGTGTGCTGTAATTGCCTCGGCTCAGACAGAAATTCTCTGTGGTAGACGCATGGCCGGCCTGAAAGAGCTGAGGGAAACCGTGCTGTCCTGTGCACTTAAACACTCGGCAGTTGATCTGAGAGGAAGCAGCGAACACACAAAGTGCAGGGAAACCATGAGAGAGGAGAAGGCCATGTGGCTGCACACAGGACACCGACACACACAAACTGCTGTAGAGTCACACAGGTGCACCTCTTGCAGGAGAACACACACACACAGGCATCCCCTCACACAGAGACACATAAACTCTTACTCCTAAAATGAGTAGCCGAACCCAAATAACAAACATCTGTTCATTGTTCTCGAGACAACGCCCATGTCAACATCTGCCGCAGATAGTGAGTATGCAGTGTTTGGCCTATTCTGAAGTACAGTTTAGATTTAAAGCTGAATTAACTGATATTTGACCACAAGGGGGCAGAAAGACTCCCGAAAAAACTAACAGACATACAGCGTTAATATAACGTATGTTTATCAAGTTGTTATGGTTAACTTATTTGCATTAATTAAACTTCTAGCAGACACAGAGCAACATGAGCATCCCCACTGGAGTCTTATTTCTGCCCACCTGACAAATATAAGTCCATTAATCATTTGCAGTATTCATTGAGTGCATGTTAGCTTTGGTTTGGTTCCCAAGCTCAAGCAGAAGGATTATCTGGATCGTTATCTTGATAAATGTTCAACTTTCTTCAACAGCCAGTCTTTTAGTTAAGCTCTTTGCCATTTTGTGTTTGGCGTGTGGTATCCGCTTGTCTAAGCTTGCTTGCTGTAAATGGCTGCTTAGGTTTTTTTAATTGAGGGATAAATGAGACTGTGAGACTCAACCATATAGTATGATGTGCGAGCAGGGAAGGCAAAAAATTAGCAAAATGCAGCAAAAAGAAGCTAAAAGATGCGTACACCTGCAGAGTTTGGTTTGGTCAGAGTGACTCTGTTAAATTAAACAATTTAAATCAATTTATTATTTGTGTTAATACCAAAATATCACTAAATGCAGCTCTAAGCTCTAAACCGTTATGTTCCCCTATTACAGTAACATTATTTTCTCATTTATACTGCTGCATTTAACATAAACAGTGTACATCCAGAAGTATAACTTCTCTAAAAGCATTAGCCTTGCCCTTGTGTAACATGTCTCTTGCACATGGGAACAACTCCACTGATTTAGTAGACCCAGATAAAGCCTTGGAGCACGGTCAAATATTTGAACTATTTGTCCAAAAATGCTCTGTGCACTTGACTTTAGGGTTAGTTTATCAAATCAAACTCCTTTTCCAAACAGTGGTGAGATTATGGTGTTCTACAAAACCCCCCACAGTCATGAGTTTGCTGAGAAAAAGTGCTGGTACAGCAGTCATGCAGGTGTGTGTGTGCGTGCGTGTGTGTGTGTGTGTATGTTTGAAATATGATCTGTTTTTCTTTTCACAGAGATCAAAATCAAATACAAGTTTATTCAACTTTTATACGTTTTTTATTGATTTGGCATTACACAGTCCACTATGTTACGCTCCAAAGTAGCCTTGAATAAATAAAGATTTTATTTTTCATTCGACCCTCATAAACAAGATTAAACCACTCATGTGAAATATCTTTGGTAAACCCATGACGGCTGTAAAACCAGCTACTTGTTTGTCATACAAACAGATGCACTGTCTTCCCAAGTGCCATCACCAAAAGATCAAAGCTAGACTATGACAACTGCATAAACTCCATAACACCAGACCGAAGCTTTGATCATATCTGTTGTCTTGTGTTGTGACAAGTCAGCTGCCAAAGGGGGAAAAAAAAGGATGAAAGAATATGGAGAGGCACCCAACAGAGCAAAACTAATACTATTTGGAAAAGAAACGCTACACCCACAGAAGGAAAAGAGTCAAAGGAAAAAATGTGTGTGTGAAAAAGCATGTGAGAGACAGAGAGGGGTGTTTGCCACTCACCATGCCCACAGGTCCGTTTTTGCTACTCGGGAAGTCTGAGTCACCTCAGAGTTCAGATGAGGATATGCACAAAGTGGAAGAGTTGAGGAACCCACTGACCAATTTACTGGCTGACTAACTAACCGTCTGACTGGCTAAGGACTGACGAGTCAACTGCATGGCTGCCTGACTGACAGCCTGACTGTGCCAACTGTGCCATTTCAGATCCAAGAATCAGTCGGCAGCACAATCCTCAGAGTCCAGGCCTCCCGCTGAGATCTCGCTGCCAAAGCTGTCCTCTCTTGTCATGTCCTGCTCTGTCCAGGGCCGCATCCCAGAGCTCGACGGCCCACCGGGAAGCAGAGAGAGGGGGTAAAATGAAGATCTGTCCCCCTTGTTCCCACAGTCTGCCAGGAGGGGAGGAGAGGAGTGGAGGCTGCTCTGTTCCCATAGAGGTCAGATGTGGAGTTAACACACCCAGCCAGCAGGCTGGTAACTGCTGCCTGCCCTGCTACCGGAGTTGTCTCCCCCTCTCTCCCCCTCTGTCTCCTCCCTGCAAACCTGATAAATCACTCTGGAGACACAGCAGAGCGCCAGCCCACTCAGCCACTCACACACAGCCAGGAGTAACAGTAGAGACAGAGAGAGACTTTCAACCAGTTGTCCCAAGAGATCCACTGTCCATATGAGAGTCTGGAGGCAGAGCTGCCAGTCCTCCTTCTTCCCTCCCTCCTCCCTCCTCTCTATCCCTCCCTCCATTCTTCCCTCCTTCCCTCCCTCCCTCCCTGCCTCTCCTCTTTCATTCCCCTCTCTAGTTTTTTTTACAGCCTCCGCTGAGACACTCTTATTGTGGCAATTGCATTAGCCTTTAGCGAGCGAGGAATGGCTCTTAGTGCCTAATGCAATGTTGTGTCTCTCTTTCTCCTTATCTCTCTTTCCCCTTCCCCTCTCTTCCTCTTTCTCTGTCTCTCTCCCAAGTGTCTATCAGTTTGACATGTACACGTACACATTCACACACACCTTCCTCTCCTTCCTTCTTTGCAGCTTTTCTTCTTCCTCTGTGAGTTATTCCTTAAAGGGACACTGTCTCTCTTTTTGCTCTTTCGTGGGAGGTGCTGAGGTACTTTGAAGGAGTCCAGGTGCAGGATCATATTTCTGGAGGCTGAGAGGCATCGATTGTGTTTCTCTGTTTGCCTTGTGTTTGTCTCAAATGTTTACCTGCTATTACACAACTAATGGTCAACTGTGCCACTGCATGAGATATGTACTGTGTGTGGAATCAATGAAACAACAATGGGCAGAAAACACATTACCACTTAGTTTATGACCATAATAACATAGTTAGAAGCATATTATCACAATATATCATGACCGCCTTTACTTACTGTTGCTACACCTGTCAAGCTTTTTGTTCTTGCACGGCACATATGCAGTTTACAGTAATAACAGTGGCAGATTCTTTATTGTTATTTTTGAAACAGTGGGTCCCTGATTTAAGACAGAGGCAGACAAAAGCAGGCTTCTTATTTCTGGCTGGCGTACGTCAGTTTTGCCAGGTGAAATGACAACTGTCGCTGTTAGGTTTTATCAGCTGCAGCTAGCTAGCTAATTAAGCTACCATTAGCTCCATGAGTTGGTTGAAAACATTGTCTGGCTGACTTTTTACTGTTTCAAGCTCACTCATTTCAAAATGAGAACTCTGTAAAAGGGGTCATAAGTGTGCCCTTTATGTGCTACATACACGATATCATGCTAAAACACTGAGGCTAAAGCTAACAGGTCCCAGGCAAAAACTTGTTTGAACGTAATTTCTAAGTGAGGACGGAGTTTACGCGCTACTAACATTTTAAGGGTTGCACCAGCTGAAATAATTCCAACGTAGGCAGAAGTTACAACTTAAATCTTACACCTAGCCCTGAGTAGGTGTACAGTCCTCCGTAGAATAGCGGTTGGCAAGGCGCATCATTTTGAAAGGTGGGATGAGGATGAGCAAATTATACCGGCAAGCAAAATATACAGTATAGGGTTAGATAACTTTCTAATTAACAACTACTAATTTAACAATTTGCCAGTGTAGGCTATCATTATGTGTTATAACGATACAATTAAATCTGCCCAACAATATTGTACCGTTATATTACCCTGTGTTGTGTATTACCCTGTGTGTTAACGGTTTTACCACTCGATGTCACTGTTGTTATTTAGCCCTAGCTGTAAATTAAGGTTGTATTTATCACCTAGTCATAATGCTTTGTCCTAGTTTACTTACCTTTTTGTTGTTGTTTGGTTGTTAACGTTAGCTATTTTTAGCCGTCAGCCTCTTCGCTATTGCGTAGCAAAGTGTTCGAAGACAATTGGCACGAGAGACAACACGGTAATGTTATTGGCCACAGGTGGTGAAAACGTCATTTTCTGCGACAGTATTTTGGTTAGTGTGGACTGAACCTTAAGTCTCCGTGGTGCAACCAAACATCAACACAGTTTTAGTATCAAACTAACTAGTTTCAGTGTATCGTTTAGTGTGGACTTAAGAGGGAACTTACGTATAGCTGGTGCAACAGGCTGCAGTTCATGATCCATGTAGAAGACATGAAGATAAAGAAACACAAATACTACACGGTGGATGTGCTCGTCGTGAATGGGGCTTTTTATTTTAACGTTACCCGTGACAAACTAATGTAGTTAGTTAATGATGAGCTCCTTGGCCTTGGAGGTAACACTCGATTAGTCTACTACTGTAAGCTAGTTAGCCGGACATGGTAACGATTGCAGCTCATGATGGGGCAGATAAACAGTTTAATTCACTCACTACATTTTTGCTCTTGTGTTTTTGGTTTTGGAAAGTTTAAAAAAGACACCATCCTTCAAATTCTGTAACTAAATACTCAGTATCGCTGTAACTACAGCCCCATTCACACAAAGGGAGAAACACAAAGCTTGACAGGCCTGCCGTGCCTAGTTACGGTTGCTAAGCTTATGAGTGAACAATCTGTGTTAATGGGATGTGTTGTAGTACGGTGGCCCTGAGGGTCAAAACACAACAACATTTCACAAAGCACGTCAACATTTCAGAAAACACAACCACTGTAGTTTTAGTGTTTTAGCAAATGGTCACTTGTAAACCAAAGTCCATTTTATGAAACCACAAATTATCAGTCATATGTAATTTATCTTACAACAAGGTTAAAAGCCTTTTGCAGCAAAGAAATATATCAAAAAGTAAATGTGAAGAAGTTACAAAGTCACATCCACTCAAGTCTCAAAGGCCCAGGCATCAATATGTTCAACCCAGTAAATCACTCTGTCAACAAAGCCAGTAGAGGGGTGACAGTGTTTCATCAGCAGGCACGATGCAGCAGTTTTGGACTTGGGCTTTAAGTCTGACACTGGAGAGTGACAGGAGGCCCAGCGGCGAGCGTCTTGTAAGTCACAAATGTTATCCCCTCAACAGCGTGTCTAAAACAGCTTTTCTGTCCTGCTGAAGTGTCTTTAAAAACTTTGCTGAACCCTCATACACGCTGTACAAAAAGTCAGTCAGTGTGGAATGACTCCACTTTGTTAAAAAGTGGAACTTAATGTCATTAATGCACAGCAGAATATGTGAACAACAAGTTAAAAACACACTTACAGTAGCAGGGACATCCTAATGATGTCCCTCCGAGGCAGAGACATGGCCGCCAGTGGCTCCAACTGCTCCCTGCTGTAAATCTAAAATGATTAGAGGGCAGCAGCTAAGATTAGACTGTATTTCAAAGAGTATTACATGTCCAGACATAACATTCATTAATTAAACTCTTGTGTTCTCTTTGAAGTTAGATAGTATCTTACAAAAGCAGTTTGGGGGACGAGAACTGCAGCCCCTGCAATGTTCTTGCAGCCGTCTGTCCGTCTCATAACTCACAGCTACTTTATCAGTGCGATCTATCATTGCACTGCACAAAATTAGACTTCAATGTCTTTTTCCGGGCTGGGTTTTCTAGGTTTCTGAACTAACAGCAGAGGAGGCTACTAATGCATTGAGGCGCTCCTGAACAAACGACCTGGGTGTGATAGGCACCCCAAATTACAAAAAGACATACAGTAGTTTCTCATTTACCTCTAATGGTACCTAACCATGCAGATAGTGTAGATTTAATTTGCACAAGTTTTAAGATATCCGTCTGAGATTTCTGCCCAATGCAATGGAGGTGAACGGAATTTGGTTTATGGTGCTTAAAGCTGCATTAATTCATATTTTTGTATTACGGTAACAATGGATCAAATGTGTAATGTGAAAGGGCTAATAGAGAATTATCACCAGATTCCCCTCAGCTCTACAAAGCGTTTCAGCGTCTTTCAGCTCATTGTTTTTGTTTTACAGCCCCAAACTTAACTGTTTTGGTTCATTGTCACCGCTGTCCTCATTCCCTTTTCCAGCAGCAGCAGGCAGCTGTTTTCAGCTAAAAAGCTCTAAAAACCCACTGTACGCTACCGGTCCAGCACCAAATGGCTGCCAGGCAAAGTTAACGACTAGCTGGTGAACACAGTGGAGCATTTAGAAGATATTTTTCTCAGGAGTTGATGGAGACCAAAAGCAGAGCTAAAAGGAAAGTGAACATTGAACTTTCATTCATGTGGTGGACACAATCACAACTACAAATGAATGTTAATGTTGCTTCTGTTCACTGTGACAACTTCATAGGTGATACTGTGAACAGTTTTCACAGGAACCACGTTCTACCAAAAATGTAGTTTAATAATAGACTGAATTGCCATTTCATTTCACTTCACTCTGTCTGACAAGATGTTCATGTTAGCCATTTTCTTTTTGTTGAGGGTTGTTATTTTTCCCTAACCAATTAACTATTAACATCCCACTGATATCTTTTCAGTAGACATGGAAGCTTTAGCAGCAATTGCTAAGAACAGCTAACTAAACGTTTTAATGTGAGTTGAAGAAATATGCCAGTTTAAAAGTTATTATTTCTTATTATTGTATTTCTGGCACATTCTTAATGCCTGCCTACAAATCTCCTATTGGCTCCGTTGTTTTTCCAACCAGGACAATCAATGCCTTCAGCACCAGAACTATTTAAATTGTTGAACAAATCTGAGATGTGGGCAGAGATCCGGAGCCACGCTAAAAGAAATGGTCACTATAAAAACTGTTGACAGCTCATTCTGCAAATATCCAGAGTAAAGGGAACACAACTGCTGAAAAGAGATGTAAATGTAATTCTCAGTGCTTTGAGCATCACAAAAAAAAAGAAAAGAAAAGAAAAACAATCCATTCACCTCCATTGTATTTGTGTGGAGGCAGGAATCTCAGAGATGGATATCTCAAACCCCGGGCAAATAAAACCCAGTGTGCGAACTATACCATGGCTTTCGGGGGAGCTCAATTTTTTATGGGGGGGGCGCTTGCGCGTGCCTCAAAGATAGGACTGACTGTAACTCTTTTTGCAAAGAAACATTCATAGCTGCAAGCATGTAGGCCTACTTGCTTTATGTCAGCACATCTGATATATAATAGTATCAGTTAATGACCACATCAAACCTGCACACGGGTATCTAAACCAAACATCACAGTATAATACAATACGGCCAACTAAAGCAGGGCACAGTATACTGTGCAGAGTTATGTAGTAGCCTATATTCTATAGTTTATCAGCACAAATAAGACACAGATAGGTCAAATAGCAAAACAGCCTAGTATGAACACACAAATGTATGAGCATTAAATCAACAAGCACAAAATCGCAATAGCTGCTACCAGGGGAAATGTTTGTGGACCGACCGACCGACAGAGCGAGCTATAGAGCTGCTGGTCGCAGCTAAAAACACGTAGCCAAGCTGCCTACAAGGGATTCAGTCCTCATCAACACACATCACATACAATACAGTGCTAACAGTGAATAAGGCTACAGTTAATTGGGAATAGCCATTACCTTGAAACAGAAGCGACCACAGAGGCCTTTGTTGTTCGTCCAGAAACCCATGATGTGGACTGGCGATGACCTGATTTAATCCAAGATGTGATAAAGGGCGTTGGGTGGAATCTCTCCAGAGGGGGTCCATTAAGATCCACAAAAAGGAGCGACGAGAGGCTGTTTTCACGCAACCTATTGCGGGTCTTGCTGTCTGTGTCATTAACGGCAGAAAACCCCCTCTCACACTGAGGTGGGAAGGTATGTCCTGCTTGCTGTACAAAGCTTTTCCAGCGTTTTGCCTGGTGCTTTATCTTGCAACTTCCAGTCGCGGAACTCCTCAACCGCCTCTCTGGCTGGTTCGCCAAGTCTTTTAGCAAGTGCCCGTACCTCGTTTTCTCCATACAGGATCAATGCATTGCGGTCCTGTGGCCAAAAGTGCTTATGCAGGGGTTTCAGCATCTGGACAAGGTCTGATTCTGGCATTCGCTTTCTGAGATTGTCAATCACAGATTGATAAAACTGATTTCAGTTAATCTTGCCCCTGCCCTCAACGAGTTCAACATCTTTAAACAGGCCCAGGGAAGTGCGCTGTTCGGCCTTCAGTGTGGATTTACCTCCACTCGCTTTCATGGCTGTCAGTATATCAATAGTCTGCTGAAAGTGGCAACTGGCGTCCACTAGAGACATGTCTCTTTGCTGAAGTTTCAGTGAGAGGCCCTGCAGCTCACGGAGTATGTTTTTCATGCAAGCCAGGTTTTGAAGTGGCGCGCTAAAGCAGGGTAGTTATTCCAGACAGCTTTTACAGTATTAAAACTACTCGCTACTCACTAATCTGTCCGATTCTCAAAATTTGCATATTTAGATCTCGCGTTCTTTGCGGACTGGTGATACAGAGAGTACAGCTTGGAGATAAAAAACTCCAAGTGGTTACATCCAGCAATCTCTTTGAGAGAGTCATGAACTGCCAATTCAAGGCGGTGGGCAATGTATGGACTGAATGTTTGGGAAATCGCGTTTAAGCCTTGCAATCACTCCAGTGGGTTTGCCGGTAAGAACTGAAGCCCCATCTGTGGCGATGCTGATGAGGTGTTTCCCCAAAAACTCAGCATCTAATCCCGCTTGGCGAAAGCTCTGTCTCAAACTGTTGTGAATGGATTCGGCATCTGTGCCCTGTGTCAGTTCTACAATGTCTAAAAATACATTGTCCACACCTCCTTTCCCACTCACATCACATCTCACGTATATAATGAGATAAGCACGTCCGTGTACTGTGCTTTCATCAATGGTGATGCTGATTTTTGAATTGATATCTTTAATATTTGAAACAAACTTCTTCCGCATTTGCTGTGCAATATGGCCTATAATTTCAGCACACGAGTGATCTGACTTATGTACAGTGCCTACTTTTGTGCCATTGAGCTCCTGAAGCTTTATCAAAGGAGGGAGCTTTTTATAAGCAAGCCTTTCCTTGGCCACCATATAGGCGATCTGAATGAAGTTGCTGTTTCTTCTGTTAACTTGGAACCGATCTCAAGTACCTTGTTTGGCAGAATCTCCCTTTGCTTGGTTGCTGCAACTTCAACGGCTCTTTTGTGTGCTATGCTATCCCGATGTTTGTATATGTTTTTGCGCAACTGGTTCTGTGCATTACTGCTTACATCCCCGTTAATCCACTCTTCTGATAAGTGCGTGCCAATTACCTTTTCAGGAAGCAGGAGTTTTGCGTCTCTGCATACTGTGCATCCCAAGCTTCCACCCTTAACGAATAGCCATGCGTTACGGTTCTTCCATTCTCTCCCCTGCTGGCTGGTCCAGTTAGCCGGGAGAGAGGGGCAGGTGGGGTTAGCATCGTCATCGGCCTCTTCTTCAGTCGAGCTGTTACCCACATCTTCAGCTTCTTCTGTCGGCTGGTCCTGCTCTTCAAGTTCAGAGTAGATTGGCTTACATTTTTTGGTAAATCCAAAATTTGTGAGTAAATTTGATTGTTTTCTTTTTGACATATCTGTATGCTGGCTAGTAAACAGAGAAATGAATAGCGATTTGGCGCGCAGACTGAGTGGGACAATTTTTTGTTTTCTCATCTTTGATTAAAATTTCGCGGGGTCAGCCTGTCAATCACCCCGCTCTCTGCCAACCACAGGAATGTTGGTCATCTTGCGTGCTTGTGGTTGGTGGAGCTGCGGGGGGGCTGGTCCCGCTTGTTCCTGTATTCACTGTTCAGTGTTCTGTGTGTTTTTCCTCTCTCTTAATGTGTGAGCCTTGATGGGGATGGGTTTGGCGCCGCTTTGGTGGTTTAACAAACCGTTGGATTCGTGAATTCTACTTTCGCCTCCGACTCGTATGTGGAAACAAATTTCACAAATCTTGTTTTCAGGGGAGCTCATGTCTTATTAAGAGGAGCCAAGCTCCCCCTGGCTCCCCCGTAGTTCGCACCCTGATAAAACCTGACTGCAAGAAATTACTGCCCACTCTTAAAACTACAGAAAATTAATCAGCACTTATGAGAGAAAAGCTTCACGAGATGAAAACAGACGTGGCACGACAACATTAATCATAGATCATGTAGGCAATGCCGTCTCAGCACAAAACAAGCCATCTTTCACGGCAGCGATGGGTGCTCATTTCTCAAGCCAAGGTGCTGATGTTTGCCTGTATTTCTCATATTTTCCCTCTGGGCTTATTTGTTTGTTTAAACTAGTCTGAAGCGTTCAGACTTTCCAGCAGACTGAGCCAGGATAAAGCGGAGAGGCAGGGTGACCGACTGGGATCATACCCTCATCTTCAGTGACTACAACCAAACATTCAACAAAACACCAAGCAGGGTGGTTTCCCTGCATGCAACCGATTCTGTTTTGTTAAACATTACTATGTTACATTGTATAAACAATGTCACACACTGTTTGGTCCACGCTGCAAGTCAAGTCTTAAGTGATATCTCCCATCCATTAAGGGGATGTCCCAGTTCTCTAATCAAGTTTTTTTTTGCCTGGCATTGCTAAACAGTTGTTTTTGTTGAAAGAAATATGACGCTAGCAACACAGAGCAAGATTTATTCGCTTGTTAAGGTAAATATTTTTGCAGCATCTTGCTCCTGTCCCGACCATCGCCGTGTTTTGATATTGAAGCGCACACTGCCAGAGCGGAAAGATCGAGAGGTGAGGCTGATGACAGACTGAGGGAGACAGACAGCCTGGCTGCCTGTCTTTGACTTTTCCAGGGTGGGCTGAAGACAGTGCCAGCGGGGATGCCATGCATGGTGCTGTGCCGGGAAAAAGAAGCCTACGCAAGAAATGGGGGAGGGAACAAGCACATACACAGACACACACTCATGCACACACACACCTTTTATATACACAAGCATTTCACTAAACAGGGGGCATGAACCCAACATTTCCAAGTATACGCACGCACAGACTGACAATAGACAACTACGCAGACACGCATGCAAACAAGGATTTCATTGGACACCCAGCTACAAACCAAACACTTGTACAAACACACATACACACACACACACATAACCTATGCAAATGAGCTCCAGAGGCTCCATGGCATGTGGCAGATGCCCAGTTCTCCTGCCCACATCCTGTTTCCAGGCCGAACCAGAGCTTGCCTCTTCACATCGGCGCAGCAGCAGCATGGCCGCAGATGAAAAACGACACTGATGAAAGAGAAGGTTTATCATTTCTGTTTTTCTCTCTCAATACAAAATTTAGATCACTCCCCGTTCCTTGTAATCCACGCATGGGTTTCTACATCTGCGTCTCAGCCGCCGTGTGAATGCGGTTGTACAGGCCTAAAGATATTTTTCTGAATTTTTTTCTACCGCTTCTCCCTATCCAGCAGAGGCGAGAGTACTTGATTCAGTTTGTTGCTCAAGGGCACTTCAAGCATGGCAGAGACTTGCTGAGACAGAGCGTGAACTCAGATCATATAGCTGGAGGCAGTCTCTCCTGCTGCAGAGTCATGTCGTACAGCAGGTCCAGTTTGTACAGTACTGCACCTTTTTCGTAGCATCAGTAACTTCAGTGACCGTTCGAACACCCTCTCTGCAGCTGCCCTCAAGTGTTAGCCAGACATAGTGAAAGAAAGTAACTCAAATGCAAGCCAACACTCACACAGGCATGCTAAATGACTCTTTGGAGCAAAAATAGACACATATGTTCCCTAAAGCTCATGGACTTTTTGCTGTAAGCCGTTAAAGAGAGGGATTGTGTGTGATGCATGCTGCCTGGAGGGCCCTCTGTTAGAGTTCTCTCACTCTTTTCTTTCCCATACTTCTCAAGCATAAGGCCGTCTGTAGCTCGGCTTATGACAAACTGCACAGCCACATGTGCGTTCATTTTCAATACGCTCACTTCTCCACTACTCTCTAATGCAAAGGATTACACACCTTTTTTTTATATTTAACGAGACCGTTTTCTGATTCATTCAATCGGCTTTTTTCACCACAGACATTTGATTTGTCATAGCAGGAGAATCACAGGTGTAACTAATAACATTAACAATGGCTCAGTTACATTTTAGTGTCTCAGTGAGTCATGACAGTGAGTCAGCATGCACAATACCAGGGCCCTGGGCAATGGCAATGTTATTAATTAAACCTGCTGCTTTTCCTGCTACGACACAAAAAAGAACTATTGAAAAAGGGGAAGCGTGATGACATACAGATATAAAATTTGACTTCAAATCAGTCTCACAAAGAAAGAAACAGAGACAGTGAAGTGAAGCAAATTAAGCACAGGAGAGAATCCCAGAGGTTTTACTGCCCTTAATCCAGTACGGTGGATCTTTAGGTGATAACTATATCCAACTGAGGATGCTGAAAATCAGCTGCAGTTGGGAAAATTAAAAGGACGAGGGTCAAAGAGAGAAGAAGAAAGACGGAATAGAAGGAGGAAGCAGCTGGTAAGATGAAGGAGTTACAGAAGAGAGAGTCATACGACAATGGAGGGAGGGGAGGATGAGGAGAGGCAGGCAAGAATAGACGCACACATATGTCGGCTGTACGGCTCTTCCCAGCGGCTCAGGGGGAAAAATCCCCAGGGACTAAGTGAACTCTTCGCTCCTCTGCCGCCACATCTGGATGACACACCACCGCGCTGCATCAAAGGAAGGGACGCAGCGGACGGCCAGACAGGTGGCAGGGCAGGACGACTGGGACACACACATACAGTATATATACCTACATAAACGAGATGTAAAACACATGCGCAGATGTACACACACACATTTACATGTACACACACACATTTACACACCTGGGGTGCACAGAAACTGCTACTAAAAACTTTAAGGGCTTGTGTACTTGTATTAATTACCAGCCTTTTTTAGCCATGGTAGCAGCATGGCTCTGGGGATGGCAGTCAGTCGGTCAACCGCTTTGGTCTGAAATACTCAACAACTATTTGATGGATTGCCATGAAATTTTGTAAAGATATTTATGTTCCCCAGAAGATGAAGCCCACCGACATTAATGATCCCCTGACTTTTCCTTCTAGTGCTACCAAGAGGTTGACATTTGTGTATTTGAGTAAAATGTCTCAACAACTGTTGGACGGCTTGTCATGAAATTTGGTACAGAGAGTTATGGTCCCCTGAGGATGAATTGTAATAACTTTGGTTTATGACCAAATACCTGCAAAACTAATGACACTCCCATCAGCCTCAGCTGTATTTTGTGTTTAGTGCTACTTTGCAAGCAGCAACATGCTAACATGCCAAACTAAGGCGGGGATCATGCTAAACATTATACCTGCTAAACATCAGCATGTTAGCATCGTCATTGTGAGCATGTTAGCATGCTGACATTAGCATTTAGCTCAAAGCACTGCTGTGCTTCACTACAGCCTCACAGAGCTGCTAGCATGGCTGTAGACTTTTTTTTCGTGCAAAACATTACAAGTTTTGTTCTTGACAGGGTGAAATATCCCTTATACATATTTAGACAATTACTAAAACTAAATCTTTCTGGACAAGAGGTTTTCTAAGGGTGTGATCAACTTGAGGAGAGCCACCTGTTTAGAGTAATACCAGGAAACTCTGCAGCTTATAACAAAAAATCCGTGACTGGGAAATATTATAGCAGGTACAAAGTACAAAAAAAATATGATGATCAATAATATCAGAAGAGGACCATATGACCAAGCAATATTAAATTAATTTCCAGTGCTGGCCTGATGTATTGGCAAAGGAAGCTGCTTCCTGTCACAGAAACATAAACCAGAACTCTTGCTCCTCACCTGAGGCCTCTTCCAACACTTCAAACATCTTTTCTTTTCATCTCGTGAGATCAAAAGTTAGTAAAGTTCGATAATCAAAGCACAAACTGAAACTGAATCATATAAAATGTAACTGTATGATCCATTTCTCACACATTCAGATTGCGCCGGGTCTTTCTGCTGGTGTGATGACATTAATAGATATCCTGTAACCTCAGCCTATTTTCTGTTTTTCTTAATCTATCACTTCAACACGTGGACATTGCACAGGCTGAACTAATCACTGCACTGCACTACAGGAAGCTCTCTGCAGCACATGTTGGACTGAGCACCCGGTGGGAGTGCAGAGCAGAGTGCTCCCCATACGCTCCTGGGCTGTCACCCAGCCCAGCGCTGCTCCTCTGCCTGCTGCTGGTGATGGATGACCTGTGAGGGATGATGAATCGGCTCCTGTCAGGTCCTCAACACATCCTCATCTGGGATTCAGCCATAAGGAGAGAGGAGCATCACCATCGTCCTGCATTGTACTTTAAAACACAGCTCGCAGCTTTCCCAAAGGCAAGATGGTTATTAACACACAGTGTGATTTGTATGAGATTACATAGTAGCTCCTATCATGTCATATTGTGTAGTAATAATCTAGTAGAGTATGAATGTTAATGTGAGATTATTGTTGTTAGTGATGTTGGTAGATTTTATATATTTGACCTGAAACTGAAGGATTGCACGGCCCTCTTTCGAAGGGTAGTAAAAAATAAAAATGCAAGCTTGTGAGACAATTTTAAAGCCCACAGAAACCACAAACACACACACACACACACACACACACACACATTAAAATGCATCACAATTAAGCTAAAAAGTTCACTGAACGTTTGCAACTGTAGAAAATCCGGCATCAAACTAGGCTTGGTTGAGAAAGCAGTCCTCCATGAAGTGCCGTGAACAAACATAGAAGAAACAGAAGAAATAGGGACCACTCTCCAAACACTTCCTCACTGCCCCGACTGGTCCGGACAGGAGCTCTTTATTTCTTGGCCGTGTTGAACAGGGCCTGTGATGTCAACATAATGACCTCAGTGTGTTGCAGAAGTAAAGAGTGAATTCAAAACAAAGAGTTCACGGCAGCGAGAGCCCTGCGTTTTGGCCTCACCTGGGGCATTTCTACAGGTTTGGTAATTTCTGACAATGTTCTTCATGCGGTTAAATAACAAACAGCATAATATGACCCCTTTCAATAGAAGACAGAAAGAAAAGATGGAGCTTACTGTGTAATGTGTTTGAGGGTTTCACTTTATGAGTTTGTGCATTATTTCCTGCCCTTTTAATACCTCTGATATGTATTTTCATGAATCTGACTTCCTGATTGCTTTCTGTATTGATTTATCCTTTAGTTTTTGTGATGTGTTGTACAATATTTGTGGAGTTTCCTCTGTATGTACCTTGGGAACTACAGTTGTGAATGACCTTTCCCATATGTGGGTACATGACAAAGCACAGGTATGATCTGTTTGTTGTCATTAAGTTTTGAGATATTGAGAAACATTTGTCCTGATGAATATCTAATGGCCGAAAGTCATTATCATTGAGTACTTTGTTCTTTGCTTCATATCTCAACTTCTCATTGTGTTGTGATGTTTTCAAAAATACTTAACTTAAAAGACAGTGGGGGTTTGAATTTAACAAAACTCTTCAGTTAACATTACAGTGTATTCCTGAATAGAAACAACACTTTCAGTTCTGTCAAATAGCGTTAACGCCTCAGAAAACTTTCATATACTGTAGATATACTGTGGTGTTATATATGAAATAAGTCATCACTCAGTCCACAACTGGCAACATCAGCTCTGGTTTAACTGTTTGAACTTCACACTCTTTGCTTTCCTCACTCATTTCATCACATTTTCTTCATTTCCTGTGTGCAGCAAGCAGATGGATGTGAGTTTGGGTTAAGGCCCGAGCGTTATCTGTGCTGAGTGAGAGAACGGCTTCCTGGTAGCTTCAAAGCCAGCAGATTTTGAGCCCCTTCAAACCAAAGAGCCTCGCTGCTATCGTGAATACAGTTTCTCACTGAGGTGGTCAGTTGGCTTTATGAGAGTCAGCAGTACAGATGTTTTGTGTTTGTGTGGAGAGATCAGGTTAACGCCCCGTGCTGATATCGTGTATGCAGCTAGATCGATAAACTGCCGATCGGTGCTGAGATATCCACAGAGAGAGGTGGAGAAAGAGTGTGAGCCATGTGGCGAGAAATGTCTCATTTCACACAAATCTCAGCGCGAGTCCAGACAGAAGCAGACGGAAACCATTCCCTCTCTCCTGCGCGCCCCGGTGCAGATTACTTCCTGAGGTTCGCTAGAATTTCAATCATGCCTCCCCCTCCTCCGCCCTCCCTCACTCTTGTGCATCTGGCAAACGCCAGCCGATATTTATATTCATAACAAACAATGAATCGATGAGGAAAAGAGAGAATGATATAGAATAACTTAGGCAGTGTGGCTCAGGAGGTAGATAAAACGCTGTTACAACCATGCTGCGATGGGTTTCTGGCAGATATTGGACTTCCCTCATAAACCTCCACCAGCAGGCTGGATGGAAGAAAGCCTCCAACAGTCCGCTCAGCCCTCTGCATCATCCTTACAGCAGCACGGCCAATTACAAACCAGATGTGGCAAAAGCCCGGGGATCAGGCCTCCCTGATTGAAGCAGATCAACATCCCACGTTTGATTCTGACATCCTGTCCTATGGTTATACTCTGTTAGTCAAAAACACGTTACAGTAGTCTGACATTTTGGGAAATACACTCATTTGCTTTGTTGCTTTATAATGGTTGATAGTATTGATCAATATGAAGCTGGAACTGGCAACCGGTTAGCTTAGTTTAACGCAAAGAGTGGAAACGGGAAAACAGCTACCCAGGCTCTCTCTGATGATAACTGCAACTCTAAAGCTACTAATTAGCACGTTATCTCATTTGTTTAATCCGTACAAAAAGCGAGGCGTAAAAACAATAATCTGTGGCTCTACGGGGAGTCATGTGCCAGCCTATTTCTTGGTCTGGCAACCTCACAATGACGACAAGACTCACTGCTCCTGGCCAAGAAAAAGTCCACATAACCCATCGTAAAATGGTGCATGTAAGCGGATTTTGTTGCCTTTGGATAGAGCCAGGCTAGCTGTTTACCCCTGCTTCAAGTCTTTATGCTAAGCTAAGCCAACCAGCTGCTGGCTCCAGCATCATATTGATCAATGCCATCGATACCATCGATCAATATGAAGCAATAAAGCAAGAAGGCAAATGAGCGTATTTTCCAAAATGTCAAACTATTCCTCTAAGTGGTAACATTACGATGAAAAATACTGTGCAAATGTCTCTAGTTTTCACTGTAAAATGCTAAATATTTCTTGTGCAACCCTTTGAGATAACTTTGTTACAACCAGCGTTCAAACTGTGCTGTTAAGTGGATTGTAGAAGATGATGATAGAGAATGTCATATACTTTTTTATATACATTTCTTTCAACCTGCCTCTTCAAGCCTGTTGTACTCTAAAAAGTGACGTCCTACATGATTTCGGTACATTCAGCTGTGGGTTTTATAATCAGGTTGAGACAGCGAGAAGGATAGCAATGGAAGTAGCATGGTCAAGTATTTTTCTTCCAACAGATGGAAGAAGACTGTTCACATGACAATTAAGTCTGTTTGCTCGGAGAAGAAACGGCCTACTGTAACAATAACACACGATCAGACACTGAGCTCTAAATACGTGAAATTCCCTGTCTTGATTCCTGTTTCTCTCTCGCCGCCTGAATAACTTAAACCCAGCTGGCAATCAGTCAGCAATCAGGCCAATCAGGCCGGCAAACAACCAAAACAAACAGCAGGAGGGTGAGCGATGGTCGGACAGTGCTCCCGTAGGCCCAACCTGACCTCCGGACGGACGAGGCAGCCTCATGACTAATTGGTGTTTAAGCTCAATTACAGTCAGCACACTTCCTACTCCTGTGGGCCTGCTAAATGGCTCCATTCTCTCTTTCAACCCCCCATTTTTCTCTCTCTCTTTCTCTCTCTCTCTCTCTTCAGGGTGTCTAACACCCCCCTTCAGTCTGCCTGTCTGGGCCAGAGGGAGGCACCGTGGGAGTTTAATTGCCTCGTATTTCCATGAAGCCAAGTTCATTACATTAACAGCTCCGGCCCACGCTGCATACTTCTAACCTGCTGCAATTTGTTTTTGTATTTATTAGGCTGGCAGAGAGGCAGCTTCCCGCTCAGCTGGGGGAGAGAGAGAGAGCGGCTGGGTGAGGGAGAAGGTCAGAGGGAGCTCGGCAGGCACAGGCGTCCATTGTGATGCACCAGCCGGGCGGATGAAAACATGACAGGGAGGTACAGGCGAGGAACGCAAGGCCTACTCGGTCTAGGATAAATCAGGGTCGCTCTGGTGGGGATGCAAAGACGAGGCAGTGAAGGAACGATGAGGGGAAGGTCAGAGGCAGGGTTGACTCAAAGTGTAAACATCACTTTTGGAGGGATGGAGGAAACTTTTAGAATACATTGTCACCAATATGAATAGGAAAACCTTCATCATAAACAGACAGCATAGGCCGCCTTAATATGTTATCAGCCACAAAACAGCCTCATTATTTGGTGCCTTTGAATGTTTTATCTGGCTGATATAGACCTAAAGCTGCACCAGTCAATATTTTTATATTATCAGTTAAACAAATTATCATGTAATGTTAATGGGGTTGTTCGTAGTGATGAACCCACGGAAAGTTATCCCCCAAATCTGCAGTTCCCCTTTGGCTCTACCACTGAGGATTTTAGCATCTTTAAACGGATTGTTTTGGTTTTACGTCCCACAACTTTACTGTTTTGGTTCAATCTCACTGCGAGCATCAACATTGTTCCCAGCATGCAGCTGTTTTCAGTGAAAAAGCTCTAAAAACCCACTGTACCATACCTGTCCAGCACCAAACATCAGACAGACACAGTTAGCGACTAGTAAATAAAAATAAACAAGAACGACTAAGGCTGCTTTAATTTACTGGATAAAAAGGTAAAAAAAAAAAAAAGAACATGTGTTGTGCCTCCACTACAACGGTTATTAGTCTACCTGCTATATAACCAACAGTAAAAGACAGCACACTGTCCTTATAATAATACTAATTACAAATTACAAAAAAAAAGGTTGGTAATCCAGCCAGAAGGACAGACAGGAAAGCATTAGACAAGCTTCTTTCCCGTCATGATGCTTATATTCTCAGCATTATCCAGAAAGTCATTGCCACATATACACACAGAAACACACACACCCATGTCTTCATTCATGAATTTCTCCCTGTTCCCCCCACTAAATGTACAGTTCACACAGTACTCACAGCCAGTCATGACACATGCACCTCTTTCGCAAGCCTGAGAGTTTCCAGTTTGCCACACATGCTGCAGTGACACGTTTATAGCATTAGAAAGGCACACAAATGTAAAAATAAGCTTCTAAGAATTCTGTATTGCAAAAGTGTGAATCAACCGCAATCCCTCGGCGTGGCAATTCAGAGACAAAATGTACCCTTTACTCTTTTGCAATGACTGTGATGATACTGTAGGAAAACCACAAACTAATCTAAAGCAGCTAGACAAAATGGATCCACTCAAACCCTCCCAAGGGTAGCGGAGAGAAGGGAGAGGAGTAAAGGCAGAAAGAGCGAGAGAGCAAGAGAGCAGAAAGTGAATAAGAAACACAAGGATGTACTGTAAGATGCAAGAGGAAGTTTACAGTAGAAAGCAAGACAATGGGGAGAGCAAAAGAGAGGGAGAGATCGGCCGAATCCACTGGCCAGCATGAGTGAGCGTCTCTGAAAGTGGATATGAAGGCGGATGAGCCACGCCAACCTCCTCTGACCGCATTAACAAAACCTAATGGAACGGCTGGCTCCAAGAGGCCTCGTCATCCATTATCTGACTGTTGCCCTGCGCAACCAAATAGGCTCACGGCCTCAGTGGCTGCAGCTCAGCTGTCATACACTACGGTCTCCTTTCCTTTGTCTTATTTCCACCGGCCTTAATGAAAATGATTGGTAAATCAATTGCCTGGTACGTAAAGAAGCCAGGGCAATATTGCCTCCACCAGACCTGTGGCCACAAATCACTGCAAATCAGCAGGAGGGGAAAGGAAAAGGATGGTCATAATTTGTATTGAGAGGCAGCCGTCATCTCAGCACACACACCAGATCCATCAGTACCAGGTCATGTTGAGAGAACAACCACAGCTCAAAGCCTCAGACTGAATCTTCCAGTTTCAAAGAGGTTTTAAGCACAAATAAGTATTTTTTTTATCTTGCATTTTTCTTTTATTACATTAATAGCTACCGTCCACTAAAACACAAAGACGTTTCAGGTTCGGCCCTCCTCAGTGTGTGGACTTTACTGGATTTTCTTTTTAAAGAGGTACTGCACACTTTAACATGTTTTTTGATCTGTAAACTAAATGATATGACTGTACTGTGATGAAACACATCAGTGCTGGTGTTAATATTGACCTTTCTTACCAAACGTATAAAAATCTGCATTTCATGGGTTGAAAATGGCTCAACACGCCATCTCCTGTTTTAAATCACCCCTGAACCTTGCGAAGCCAATGCTAACATAGAGTCAACCGGTTGGGACCTGTCTACGTCATGAAATTTATATAAAAAGGTCTCTAATCAGTGTCAGTTAGTCTCTCCCATGTCCCCTGTGTAGCCATGAGGCCACACCTCCTACAGTCGTCGCTCCCTCACTCGTATTTTTTGATTTTGAAAAAAAAACTTAATTAATCAATTAATTAATCTAAGTTAATCTTTAAGAACATTCAGATTCAGATGATTCATGGAGCCCCTCACTCAATCGCTGATGTATCCATCAAGCAGGACCTTGTTGTTTTCCAAGCTTCTGCTCGTTAACAAGGGGATTATGGCGGGTGGTGTTTTAAGGAGCGAATGACTCAGAAAACCTGCTCCATAGGTCTTGGTTAGAAAGACCACCATTGTGTGCTGATCGTGGTGTCTGTGTGGAGTCTTCAGCGCAGCTCCCATGCCAGAAATCACTCCCTCTTACAGTATATCTTTGGTATTCTGTAATTCTGACCTTGTCGTTGAGCGGTTTAAACACTCCAGTGTGGCCAGTGTTTGAGCAACCTTTCAGTGTGGTGAGAAAATGACAGCATCCTCTGAGAATGGGAAGGGGCAATAAACTGAGGGGGAGGCTACTTACATAGGCATGCTACAAAGAAATTGCTTACTTACTGCTAGGTAGCTAATCTCTCGTTAATCCACGGTACTTACCCACACACACACACACACACACACACACACTGACTGCACCTTTTGTGTGGTCGCACAGAGAAAGTGTTTTTCTGTGGCCGGGGGTCGGGAGCAAAGGCTGGTCTGATTCAGAACATTCCCAGGAGCACTGGAAAGAAATGAGGACACTGAACAGCTCGTGCATTGTGTGTGTCTGTGTGTGTGTGTGTGTGTGTGTGTGTGGGGGTGTGTGTGTGTGTGAGTGTGTGTGTGTGAGTGCTCACTGTAGTGTGCACACAGTCATGTTTGGAAAAAATGTTTTTCTGCGTTGGGTAATCCTGTGATAACGGGATGTTATGAATTTGGAGGAATTAGATTATTGTGACACAACCGCTGCCGTGCCACTCACGCAGCATCCATACAAAAACATTATTTTCCTCTTGAGACAATTGTTCTTTTCAACTTGTGTCTTTATGTTGAGCAGTATGCTTCCCTTCGACCAGAGAGTGGGTCTTGTCAGCGGATCTCCAAATGATAATTTCTTAGTAATGTGAAATCATTACAATGACTTTCAACGTCCATGTTGGTTTTGTGGTTTGTTTGCTGCTTTCCCTCTCACCAGCCTGGGCATGGATTACTCATACAACAGGAAATAATGACGCCAAGGTCCATTAAGTGGGATGGTAGGACATCATATCAGCATTAATCTGCCACTTAGCTGAGCAGCTCTGGGAGAGAGAGGCAGGGAGGAGAGAAGAGAGAGAGAGAATGTGATTTTCAGCTCTTCCCAACTGGACTCAGGCTTTTAAGTCTTATTATTCTTTCTTTTTATTATATATAACATTGTGGTCAAAAGGTCTGGTGGAAACAAATGGATTTTGGTGACCCCATGACTTTCCCCTACCACCACAATCAGGACAAATGTTCCGTCTTCAAATCTCTTCATCTGTTACAGTTATTTGCTATACATGTTCATGCTCCCAACAGGAAGAACCTTGTCTGATCCTTTTATAACCCTGTTACCCTTAAAGTCACACTGAAATGATTTCATTTGATTGGATGGGTTTATCTAAATTCCCCCAAGTGCAAAATGACTCATCAAAAATATTTTACTACTACAGGGAGAAAATACTTACACATAACTGACACATGCCAAGAGATAGCAGAACAATTAACGCAGAGACAGAGATAGAAAGTCATCTAAAATACCTAATCTGGTACAAAGCATATTTTCTCTAGTTTAAGATGAATGTTTTTTGTACATGGTCCCTGCCAAAAAAAAAAACATAGATAAAAAAATATTTTGTATTCCACTGTGTCTTTCACACCATCATCAAGTCAAAACTCTGGCTAGTTCAACAAACTATACTGTCATAACCAGTTAAAAAATGACAAGCTGGAGAATGTGTTGATCTTATTGATTGTACCTTTCTCTGCTCTGCCTGAAAATACCATTGGGGACAGTGGGGGTCATGTCCTTGTTTTTTTGGGGGGGGTTTAACAACCTGTTACTGTACGCTTACAGGTGTGAAAATAGTCCTCCAGGTTAATAGCCAGTTTCCATTTTAAAATGTGGACGTCACCTCCAATGTAAGGTCCTGTGGTGGACAACAGCAGGACAGCAGAACCCTTTTCTTTGGTGTAGTTGAAAGAAATTGATCACAAATGCCATATATGATTAATGAAAGAAAAATTTACATTGAGTAATAGACTTCACCATCACTGTTGTTTCAAGGGGCTTACTTTCTTCAATGCACACATTTTCTGTAGCAATTATCATTATAAGAATAAGAATAAAAAATGGGTCAGGAAATGATCAAACACCATAGTGTAAACCTAGTTTCTCTAACCAAACCTGACAAAAAGCTGCAGGCAGGACTCATGACCACAGTAATCCTGGTTGCAGACTTGTCCATGCTTCAAGAGGTGCTATATTGTTGTGTGAAACTCATCTCATCTTTGGTTAACATGATCTGAATTACAATTATAAATGCAGCTAAGACTTTTAACTACGGTCTGAACCTTTATTGTAAATATCAGTCAATTATAATCCAACCACTATTAACAGTATTACAGGGCCTCTAACATGGTTAGTTTCTATGGTGTACAGCGCCACCTAGTGTCGATAAAATTATACACGACCCTTCAATTATAGCTGTCCTGGAAGATCCCTGAAGGACCGCTGATTCAACTCAGTTTGAAATATTTAATTATCAGACGAATACTCTAAATAAACACATACTTTTCAATACACATTACACTGTATTACTCTATTTTCATAAACTGACAATAATGTTGCATTTTGTTCTAGTCCCAGTCCAGAGTAACTGGTCGTCCAGCTGTTTGCCTGATCACAATTATTTATCAGTTGCTCCGGTAGCGGTTGGCTGGCTAGCTTTACTCCCCGTCTGTCAGTTTCTGAGAGCGTTGACAGCTGAAAATAGTATTTTATTCGTAGCTGTGCGCCCAAAACAATCGCCACAATGTTCGAGGAGGCTAGTGAAATGTTTGATAACATGTTTAAATCTTCGTTTCCCCTTACCTTCATTGTGTTTATCCCCGCGGTGCTGATCCTGGTGTCACCGCTCCCGGCCGAGGCGGCACATGAGTTCACGGTGTATCGCATGCAGCAGTACGACCTGCAGGGACAGCCGTACGGTAAGTCAGCTGTTTCTTTATTTTATCACACAGGAATAAATGTGAGCATTACTGCATTAACTTGACCGGTTAATAGATCGGTCTCCAACAGCTAACTCAAGTTAGCCTTGTTGTCGTCTCCACCTAAGTAACATGTCAATGACAGCATGCAGAGTAGCACTAGCTAGCTAGCTGCTAATGTAGCTTAGCTTTGCTAGTAGGCAGTGTCAATCTAGCTCATTTCCTAGAAGCAAATCAGTATCATTACATTCTTAAGTTTGTATCCCCTTAATAAACTGTACCCGTTTCATTATTACCAGTTTTAATACATCGTTAGGTTAGCAACAATGCAAATAGATATCTAACTTAACGGGACACATACAACGCAGGCTCGCAGAATATGTTCACCCATCTTCAACAGTTTTTACTATGATAACATGATAAATTGATAGATTGGTTTGTGGAATTTTAAAATAAGTATGTTTACTGTGTATTGAACTTCCTAGCCCAAGGTATAGTAAGGAAACATCTTGACCTGGATAATCTCTTTCTCTCTCCACAATCAACGCCGTTTAACAACAAGGGAATGAAATTCCAATGGGGATACAACTTTGTTTCATTTTCAGAAGTATGATAAGTAGTACTGGCTATTTTTGTGACAAGTTTGATGAAAATGCTACCAGACTTGACAAAGAGATCAACCAAACCCAGGCCTTTTGTTATGAGTGTGGTTTTAGCTTCAGCGTCAGTTTGTTGAAACAGTGGCATTTGATTCAATCTAGTCTCCATTTAACAGCTCTAGTGCTTTAATGGCAGGATATGTAATTCTTGCACATTCCTGTTGACATAAAGACAGGTGTTATTGTATCATGTTTGATGATCAGCGTTTCTTCGTACCCTCAGGTACCAGGAATGCCATCCTGAACACGGAGGCCCGTACTGTGGAGGCGGAGGTACTAAGTCGTCGCTGTGTTATCATGCGGCTGGCAGACTTCTCCTATGAAGAGTACCAGAAAGCCCTGCGCCAGTCAGCAGGGGCTGTGGTAATCATCCTGCCCAAGAACATGTCTGCTGTGCCCCAGGACATAGTGCAGGTAATAACACACTTTAATGTCACAAATCAAAGTCTTGTGCTGTGTCCCATTTCTCCCCTTCATTCTCAACGGTTTCCACTTTGATTGTGCGTTCAAGTCAAATGCAGTAATGTTACTTTGCTTTGTGAATGATTTATTAAGCACTTATCACTACCTCTGAAAGAGATTTTCAAGTGATGCATTTGGTATTGTGGACTATCTGTGACACGTGAATAGCTAAAAAGAAAGATGTACAAAGGAGGATGGTGATGCAGAATTTAAGTGAATGTGATCCACAGATATGCAGCACAAGAAAAGGAAAAATCAGTGTTATCAGTCTTTGTGCATGGTACAAATCACGAGTAGCATTCCTTATTTCTGCTAAACTTGATTTGAGATTAGTGCCCTTCAACACAATCCCACAATCAACCACAAGTTTATCTGTTTTGGGTTGAATTTGTTTGTGTTACGTGCCTTGCTCAAGGGCACCTCAGCAGTGGTAAGAACAGAGAGGCAACTATTGTAGTTTATTTCACAGCGCCATCTCTCTCATCTATATTTTTGAAGCTCAGTGTGACTCAAAAACAAAGAAGGGTTTAGAGGGAAAACTGGGACACAGTCCTGAATTTGTGTACAATGTCTTCCTAACCCTTTACAGAGATTGGATGTTGTCACTGAAGCACACTGCGCAAGTTAAGACTAATTAGACTTCCCGCTTTATGAGTGGGATCATTCGTCTTTCTGGAAAGCAGAAGTAGTAGGCATTTGATGAATTACTCATTTGGTTACATAACTAATTTACATTTTTGGTGAATTTTTGTAGAGAGAGATTTTTGTCAGGATTCCAGAAAAGCTCTGTTAATTTTTAACGCAGTTAGCTATCTCCCATCACTTACATTCCTTGAGCAATACTGAACTTGCAGGGTTGAAGGAATTAAATCAGATTTCGCCTTTCAGTTTTAATCCAGTAGCATCTCACACTAACAAATGGTTGTTTTATCCTGTGCAGCAGTTCATGGAGCTGGAGCCGGAGATGTTGGCTACTGAGACCATCGTCCCGGTCTACTTTGCCATGGAGGACGATGAGCTGCTGTCCATCTACACCCAAACCCTGACCTCCTCCTCCTCACAGGGCTCCTTATCAGCAGCCGAAGGTAGAGAGTCATCCTATCTAGACTGGACCTGCTGTTTATTTACATGTTTTTATTAAAGACAGAAATGAAACAGTAACACATTTATGATTACAGTCTTATACAGATAGGGAACATAGCATATGTGGGGTGATCACTCTGCATGACCTGAAAATATACAAGTCAGCCAATTCTAATTTTATGTTTTCTGTTGTTTTCTGCAGTGCTGCTGCATACGGCCACAGCCAACGGCTTCCAGATGGTGACCAGTGGAGCTCAGAGTAAAGCCATCAATGACTGGGCCATCACCAGTTTAGAGGTGAGAGACTATAATAATACATAATATAATAATAATAATAATAATAATACAACAACTCTACGACAACTGCAACTGAATCAGCTGCTTGAAACACACAGACCTTGACCTTGACCTTGTTACTGTTAGACACTTGCAATCATGTAACAACATTCAGTCACTATTAAGATTAGAAAGGCTTCACAAGGTGTCAACTCAGCGTTCTGATATTTCCATTATTTATCCTAAGTATGTAGGTTTTAAAGAATTTACTAGTGGTTTTCTGTACACAGAAATATCCTCATTAGCACCAGACAGACAGGATAATGTTACAGTAATGTCAGGCAGGACGGTTTGGTGGTTTGGTGGTTAGGACTGTTGACTCACAGCAATACTGCCCTGGATTTACCTCTGCCTCGGTTCTTTCTGTGTAAGTTGTTGTTGGCGTAGTTTCCCTCTGGGTGCTTGATCCAGTTTCCTCCCACAGTCAACAGACCTGGAGCTTAGATAAACTAAAAACTGATCTGAGTGAGACTGTGTATTAAATGTTTCTTATGCTGGTATCATAATCATTTGCAAAATATCTAAAACGTTCATCTTTGTTCTTGATTTGGTAAGGCTTCAGTATTTACATTTCTGTGTTTTGTTAAATAAAAGGTCATTTTTTAGTAGGTGATATCAATGAATGTTGATCTGTGTTTGCACCTGTCACTTGTGTCTGTAGCCTAAACTGTGTAGACTGTACCGGTCTCTACTAGCCCCAATTTGTGCCTCTCATGTATTACCATTACATTCGAGTCACAGGGCTAAGTATTTAGCAATTTAAAAATAAATAACCGGCGATCTTTGAAAAACCCCAGACTTACAGCTGTTCTGAAGGTATTTCCTTAATCCTTTAAGACTGGCTGAAAATATTCTGCCTGTTGCATGATAAAAATCTTAAACCCGTTTTTCAAGTCTGATGTGAGAAAAGGGTTAAAAGGCTCTGCGACTCGAATGTCATGGTAATGCATTGACGCACAAACTGGGGCTTGGTCTGTACCTGTTGCCAAGGCAAATAATGTTAATTGGGACATTGATAACTAGACAATTAGGCTTGTTTTGTGGCTTTTAACCCAGGTAATATACTAATAATTTACAAAAAGTTGTTTACAAAGAAAATGGTTTTACAAATGAGCTCATTCTCCAAATTATCGAGGATCTCTCATAAGGTGGATGAAGAGAGTCCTCCAGTACATGAGGCTATTACAGTCAGTCTTGTGTTTTTAGGCTAGGGTGGTGGTGTGAGTTCTGCCTGCTGTCTTCATGCCCAGTGAGTGTTTCCTGCACTCAGGTGGGTGGGCATAAGTCCCAGAACAAAAACAGTCATGTGGAGTGAAAGCCTGGAATTCTGAAATCTAGATGGATTTACACACGCTATCTAGCCTGGTGGCCTGACAGGACTTAAAATTGCTTGGTGCTAAGCTTTTCTTTTCTAATTTGCCCTCAAGGTCAAATTTGAATTAAAATGATGGCAACATAAGAGTCCTCCACCTTCAACAAGGGGATTATTTATGCTCAATGTGAGACCATATGAATGTCATTCTTCAACTGTTTTTTCATTCAGACTTTACAAGAATCCATTGCTACAGTATTTCTGTCCCTTTGTTTTCCAAAAGAGTTCATGAAGGGGTTTAGACGACTTTGCTCATTGTTTGAAGATAATTTTGGATCAAATGATTTAAGTCAGAAAGGAGCAAAAGAAAGCAGAAGTGAAGTGATGGTTCAGGACTTTCTAATCTGAGCTTTGGGTAAAAACAGAAGGAAAAAGTGGTTTAGTCACACTGCGGGGGATTAGGAGACAGACTGAGGCTTGTGGTCAGGAGGTCGACTGACTGTAACCCACTGCAACTCTGCACTGTCACACTGCTAGCATCAAGTTGTAACATGCACTGTGCCATTGCTTTACCTTGTCTAATGGCTCTGTTTTTATTCACCAGGGTCGTCTGGCTGGAGTTGGAGGAGAGGACCTGCCCACTATTGTCGTGGTTGCTCACTACGACTCCTTCGGTGTTGCTCCAGTATGTTCACTGCTTCTTTTCTCCTACAAGATAAACCCTGACACTTTCACAACGTACAGGGAATTTAGCAGCTGAAGAAATATTTTGTCGGCGCACATCTGTAGGATTTGACAGCTTGTTCAGTCCCCAAGATGATTAGTCAGACACGGTATCTCTAAGCAAATGAGTCCAAAAACTCAAACTTTATACACTTTTTATAATAGTTCAGGACAATAACACAACTGTCAGTAAAAAGAGAGCAGGCCAGGAAAGTAATCTGACTCTGTGTGTTGCTCTGTCCAGTGGCTGTCGTACGGGGCAGACTCAAATGGCAGTGGAGTGTCCATGTTACTAGAGCTGGCTCGGCTCTTCTCGAAACTGTACACCTACAAGAGGACACACGCTGGGTGAGTAATGATGCCTGCACTCACAATTAGACTGTTTTTGGATCATTTTGTGTCTCATGAGCCTCAAATAACTGTTGAATAGTTTATATATATATTTTTAGCTGCTTAAAAAGCACAGTTTCCTATTATTTTGCACATGCATGTTAACACAAACACGTCAGTGAAGCTCCATGCTGCACACTCACTTTATGCATTGTATATATGATGAAATAGTATAAGTAGTATTGATTGCTGACCTGAGTGGTTCACCTGAACATAAGATAGTCTGTTTGTTATGGTTAGTGTCCTCCTCCAAATGCTTTGTGAGAACTATATTGAACGTTATCTGCGCACTCTGCTGGCAGTGAGAATCACATCGGACTGTGTTAAACACTTAGAGCGGTCAATAATATGGTACAGGCTCATTCTTAAGTCTAAATGTACTTAACAGTAGCTGAGTGGAAGGACTCACTTCCAGAGAGTGGTTAGTAGAGGAGTAATGGACTTTACTGTAAATGCTCATCTGGAGGTTCAAAGTCAGCAATACTCACTTGATTGTCCATCATTTTAAGATGTGCCTTGTGATTTATTTCCCTCTAATATTCACTAATTACAAGTATATTCTCTATATCCTACACATCCTCCTTCATCAGGTTCCCTCAGGCGATTTCTCTTGTAGGTTTGACTCATTTGTGAATCATGTTGTGTGTTCAGGTACAACCTGCTGTTCTTTGTATCTGGTGGGGGGAAGTTTAACTACCAGGGCACCAAACGTTGGCTGGAGGACAATCTGGACCATACAGGTACTGTTCAGCAGTCTTATACAATGCTTACAGAAGGGAATACAAGTATTCATGCAGCTGGATTTGGTTTGATATAACATTTTACGGCCATGACTCAATTTGAACCAAAATGAAGTACAATCCAAGACCAATTAATTCCCAAACCAGTCTGAAAAGTAAAAAATAATTAAATGATTTGATAGAACAGGTCCAAGGTTTTTTCTCTATTTGGATATATCTCTGTGTTTAAACATGACGTGCTGTTTTTCAATATTTTTTAACTTAATTATTACCATCTCTCATCTTGTCATCCATACCTCTCCCTCCCTTTCTCCATAGACTCCAGTCTGCTGCAGGACAACGTGGCCTTTGTGTTGTGTCTGGACACTCTGGGGAACGGAGACTCTCTGCACCTCCATGTGTCCAAACCTCCCAAAGAGGGAACTCCTCAGTATTCTCTGCTCAAGGAGCTGGAGCTGGTAAGAACCCCAAGGCTTGATACACCATTGAGTCACGTAAATGACTGAATCTCTCACCATGACCTTGGACGGACAAAAACATGTCAAAACACGCTCTTATGTATCGGTCTATATTGATAATCTCATAACCTATATAGAAATGTAAACAGCCGTGCAAACTCAGCCTTATCCTCCTTTAATGTTTTACCAACTGATTAGTACAGAGTTTTAATTATTAGTTGATTAAAAATAAAAAATGCATGCGTCAAATCTGGTTTTACAGATGTCCTGGAGCCTATATATTTCTGTCCTTCTTGTTTCCGCTCAGGTGGTTGCTAGTCAGTACCCGGAGGTCAAGTTCTCCATGGTCCACAAGAAAATCAACCTGGCGGACGACATGCTGGCCTGGGAGCATGAGCGCTTCGGGATCCGCCGGCTGCCGGCCTTCACGTTGTCCCATCTGCCCTCCCACCGCCTGGCGCAGCGCTCCAGCATCATGGACGTGCGGTCAGTGTCCCCCTCCTCTCGCCACGGAGCGGGAGAGCCCCCTGCTGGGTGGGTTAATTACTGCAAGTCTCTGAATCACCGAAAGAAAAGAGTTTCCATTCTAGCTGCCAGTCATTTTCATTCATGTCACCGGTGTTGTCATAGACCCGTTCCTCTCCACCTCTTCCGACCCACTGTGCTCTGTCACGTCATGTTAAATCCCTTTATACACCTTCTGTGGAAAGACTGGAGTGCTGTGACCAGTGCATAGCTCATCACTCATGAATGTATTTATGCACTTTTGTCAGATGTGGAATGAGTGTGTGAGGTTTTGATGCCTTCTGTCCTCCCTTTTCCATTACTTAATCTCATACTGCTGCTGTAGCCATCCATCTCTCTTTCTGTTAGTAACCCATTTATCTGTTCTGTGTTAGTTTTACACTTGACCTATCAGTTGATTTGGTATTTGCTGAGTCAGTCCCACCTGTGCAGAACTGGATGCTGTGTAATCGGCTTCTCCTCTCTCCCTTGTTGCAATGGGGTTTTCACCTCCTCTAACTGTCTGCACACTTATATTTGTGTCTTACAGGCCTCACGTAGACGTAAAGAAACTCAACAGGAACACCAAAGTGGTGGCAGAGGCGCTGGCCAGGGTCATCTACAACCTCACTGAAAAGGTAAATGCACAGATGGAGAAAATGTACTAGATGCTGTGTCTGCTTTCCACTTGTCATGTGACATTTTTGTTGTTCATGTGCTCTGCTGCACAGGGGGCTCCTGGAGACCTTCAGATCTTCACCGAACAAATGGTAAGTCACTAAAGTCCTCTGCCCTTCGTCCTTGAGTCTGATACCTCATGAAGACCACCTCAGTGATGCAGGTTAAATCATTTGCAGTTATAGGTACTTCTTCTTTTTAGTGATTATGTGAACTACTAAACTGTGACAGATGTTTTATACGGGTGGATCATGACATGCGCTGAATGCACATTCAGTAGACCTGCATTATAGATGAAATGTTTAAATGTATTATAGGAAATGAAATAAAGTAAACCCTAATGTAGTTCTTATGAGGGCACAGTCGTAAAGGAAAAAGCAGCAGCAGCAGCAGCAACAATCAGCCATTTTTTGCTTTTTTTTTGTCAGAACACATTTAGAATTATATTTTGTAAAACTGCAATTTCAGTACCTTTTTAATTTTATTTTTAGTTGTGAAATCTGAAAGTAAAACTTCCCTGTTACTCCAAAAAACAGCTATTGCTTTATGTAAAAATGATTTCCAATATACAGTTTTACTATATCCTGTCCATCACAGTCTCTGGTGGTTATTTTGTGTGTAGCTCTTCGGCCTCTGAAGTTGGTGTGCTCACACTGTGCTGTACACGTCTGATGAAGTGTAGTTTTTGTCTCTCGTCACGTCAGCAGGTTCAGGAGGAGCAGCTATCAGCGGTGGTTGACTGGCTCACAGCGCAGCCCCGAGCCGCTCAGCTGGTGGACAAAGACAGCAGCGTGGTGTCCACTCTGGAGTATCACCTCGGACACTACCTCAAGGATGTCAAGAGACACTACGTCAAAGCAGACAAAAGGTAAAGAAAATGGGTGGAGACGGACAGAAAAGATTAATGCTCAGTTGTTACTATAAAGATAAGCTCACAGATAAGAATTACAGCAGCTGGTGAATACCTGACTTAAAATATTCATAATCCACAAAACTCTTTGCCACCCATTTAAATGCAGTGCCTCCCTTTTATTTGCCGATCTTTCCATCTGATGTGACATAGTCTTTAAAAAAAATTAAATATCCTAGTATTTGATAATAAATCAGACAGCACTTTATCAAACTTGAATGTGTTGATTTTGCGTATTCTGTGCAACAGTCTATCATGATAAATTAAACCAGTGACATCAGAATTTACATGCTTAAATAAATATATTGTCACAAAATTTACGCTACAGATTTTATATATATATATTGTACTTTCTGATCTGTTTTTTAATTTTTTTTTTTTTGTTATGTCAAAGTAACGTTTTTTAACTTTCTCGTCCCCAGGGATCCAGAGTTTGTATTCTACGACCAGCTGAAGCAGACTATGAATGCTTACAGGTACGCTTTAATGAGCTCCTCTTCCTCCTCTGAGACGCTTTAGTGCAGTTCAGACTCATTTCCTGTAGGTTTGTTAAAGCTCTCCAGCTGTGGAGTCGTGAGGCCATCTCATCTGCTTTCAATTAGTCCTGAGTTAACTTTATTCCAGACTTTGGTCCACACTAGTAAAAGATGAAATCCAAACGTTAAAAACAATGTTTGACTGTGTTTCTCTTTTAATAATCCCTCCTCTTCTCTCTCTTTAACTCTGTATCTCACTCTGGTGACTCTCTCTGCCTCTCAGAGTGAAACCTGCTATTTTTGACTTGTTGCTGGCCGTCTGCATCGCAGCCTACTTAGGGATGATGTATCTGGCTATCCAGGTAAGTCGCTGTGTTCATGCAGTAGTCTGTAGCCCCTTTCAGACATGCACCACATTTGAAAAATGTCTTGTTAGTTTAACATGTTTAAAGCAGCTGTAAACTATATTTAATTTTACAAAAGAATGAAATGAGACCTAATGTTCAGTCATTCTTGTGAGCTTAGACACTTTCAGGCATCATTAATGCATTTTAATAAATGTTAAACTTAATTAGGACATTTCTAAGGGTTTTCAGTAGAGAGAAGAGGAGGCAACGCTCACAATGGTCGTTAAATAAGGCCTCAACGAGTTTCAAAATTGATCACAGATGCAGCCTGTGAGAGAACTAAAAACTTTTCCAACTCGCCCACCAGATGACAAATATCATGTGAGCATTGTGGCTCTTTCTGTAACTGTCCTTGTATTCATGTTTGAATACAACCAAAGTAACATTTTCCTAACTGAGACCTGTGTTTGAAAGCCTAAAAACCTGCCAACATTGTTAGTATTCCATGTCTGAAGGGGGCCTGTAGATGTTTTGTGGGTCTGGAAACATGAAATGAACACCCGTCTCTTGTCTTGTGGTCCTTTCTACAGAACTTTGGAGTCCTGTACAGTGTTGTCCGTAGAATCACCCAGCCCAAGACGAAGGCCCATTAAGGTGCACCACACTGTTTTTTTCCCCAGATTCCACCCTTTTCCTCAAATCAAGAAACTTTAGCCAGTAAGAACACAGAAGCTGGGCCGAGCTGCTGTTCTCATGATGGTTTTCAAACCAGCAGAATCACTTCCATTTCTTTCATCCTGATCCACAAACTATGATGTCAGATCCTGTCCTTCTGCCAGCTTAATCTATTTGGTCTCATGGACCAGAATAATCAGGAATCATTTCTCACTCTCCCTGTCTTCATCAACACAGATGTCGTGTCATTCATTTATGATAATCCCTTGCGTTGGAAATATTTCATTATTTGACTCTCTTGTGAGGGATGTAAAGGATTTGTCCACGCCTCTGAGATCTAGATGTGATTAAGTGAGAGTTTGTGATGTTGCTGTATCACTGATCGCTCTGCATTCCTCCTCTCGGTATACTGTATGAGTGATCGTTCTGCCAAACTGACGTCACGTGTTGTCTCAGGCAGCTACAGGGAGAAACTGACCACACAGAGTTTAGCCCAGATATTTCTTTTGTCGTGAGATGTGTTCACCAACCTCGTTGTTAAAGGATAAGTTCCCTTTTTTTTCCCAATCTGCCTTGATACAACACTCACATTCCCATAAAAACGTTATCGGTCACTGTAATCATTCTTTCTCTCCATACTGACTGCGTAGAGACCCCCTCCCAAATCCACAGTCGTCCTCCTGTGCAAAAACACCCTCTAATGTTCAGCTGAAGATACATTAACAAGAACAGCAGAAGATTCCCACTTGGTTAACTCAGACTGCTGAAGCCTCGTTTTAGCTTCAGGTGAACTTAATGCATCATTGCACAGAAAGAACTGTGTTGATTTTGTCTTCCATCTCTTAAGGGCTGCAACTAACAATTATTTTCATTATCGACTGATCTATTAGTTTTTCGATTAATTTATCGATCGCTTAGACTACAAAATGTCAGAAAATTGTGAAAAATGCCCACTGCAGCCATTCAAATCGCAATATCTTTCAGACCAACAGCCCAAAAGACAAACGTTACATCAATATAAAACACATTAAAAAAAGCTGGAACCAGCAAATGTTTGGCATTTGTGCTTGATAAATGGCTTAACTGTTTACCAAAATATTTGGCGATTCATTTTCTATCGATTAATCGACTTATCATTTCAGCGCTACATCTCTTACAGTGTAGTTGTGCTAGAAAGGGAGCTCCTCAGAGCCTGCATGCAGAGGAGGAACGATCACAGTGGCCAATAACTTTCAGTGTGCATATGGGTATTGTGTTGAGACAGACTGAAGACTGAGACTGAACTTATCCCTTAAATTATCAGTGAAAATGACTCCTAACACAAATATCGTTTACGGATAAGACGAGTTGTCTAAATAAAATGTGAAGTAGTGTTTAGATAATCCTGATTCCATTGCCTTGGTAGTGAATTTATCAAAAGAAACATTCAGTTGAATGGAAAATAAATCCTTGCCAAATAATTAATGTATGTATTAATCTCCCCCTTTCTCCACATTTAATATATATATATATAGTTATAGAAATTTAAAGCAGATTTTGCCATGACATTTTCCTTCTTGCTTTTTGTCACCTTTTTCTGTAGTCGAGATTTGTTTCCTGTTGCTGTGTGACTTGCTGTGTCTTATTTTTACTGGTCAACTTTTTTTTTTTTAAATCCTGAAGTGATTAAAACATCATGCTGGTGAAGTTAAAAAAAAAGGTCACATGCAACAAACATGTTTTTTTTTTTTTTTTTTTTGCCTAATCGGAGCACGTTTGTTTAGTGTATAGAGTACAACGGCAACACATCATGACAAGATAAAACTCCCCCTTTACTCCTTTTTTATCAGTAGAAAACATGTTGTGCTGAATTTGACCTTTTGCCGACTGTAGCAATAATGTGAGTTGACTTAATCGGACGTTTTTAAAGCTGTTAAGATTTTGGTCAAGCCAGCACTGCAGTATTCATACACTGGATGTCTTAAAATGGGCAATAACACAAAGGGTGTTGGATTAAATGGAAAAATATCTTAAACACACCTAGAATATTAATTTCATGAGATATTGGTGTGTGTAAAATGAATACTGCAGTATTTCCTTGACCTTTTCTCTGCCTGGTCTTGCCTTGTTGTGGGTGAATGGTGTTTGTTTGCCATTTTGTATTTTCCATGTGTTACTGCATGATCTGTGATACTCCCCCACCCCCGTCGCCATGGTAAGAACGACAGGATTTTTTTAATTTACCAACACGAGGGAAATACTGTGTGGTACATATGATTTTTTTAATTTATTGAAGCAGTTTCATTTGTGCACTGAAATGATAAACTCTCCTCTGGTCTGAACTCTGTTTCACCTCATCCACAACACTTGATCTTTGCAATGAAAATGATATCAGTTGTGATTAAAAAAATTAAAAGAAATCACAAGAACGACGTCTCTTGTTTACTGACATGTTTTATTTTATGGGAAAAAATGAAACGACAACATTGGCTGAATGGTATTAAAATTGCATTACAAAAGAGCAAGTACGTGTCGTTATCAAGTGGTCAGATTAAAAAAGTGGTCAGATTCAGTTTGAAAACAAAAGGGGGCAATTTGCTTCAAACAATAGTCCAAAAAACACGTATAATTAAAATACACTTTCAATTAAGAGTTTTATTTGCTTATTCTTCCCAGAAAGTCATAAAAATTCCCAAATTCTCCCTTCCCTTTTTCTAATTTTGATCTACTAATGAACAATAAAAATAATACTAATAAATTACAGTGCAATTTATAAGAAATACCTGCAGGGCTTTCCTGCCCGTCGTTTTCTACTAGCTCTCCTCTTCGCTCGTCACCAGCTCCCACAAACACTTGCCTCAGTTTGGGTGGACATTTTGGCACAATCGAACCATTCGTGAAGATACTTTGTGTCATGATGGAGAGAAGCCTGCGAGCCAGTTCAGGCAGACAACTCGTAGCCTTTGAAGTAAGTCAATGCTGCTGCTGCTGCACTGCTCAATTTGCAAACATTGCTCATTTTATCGTCACTCCCTGATCTTCTTTGTACTGATCCTTATGTATGCAATCCTTATTTGGATAGAGGGTCTAAGGATAGAGGGTGGCATATGCTGTACAGATTGTAAAGTTCCTTAAGGTAAATTTGTGATTTGTGACTGGGCTATATGAATTAAGTTGACTTGAAACGGGGAGTGACGAGGTCAGAGACCAGACACCAAATATCATATATGCGACTCGTTTCAACACAAATCCACTGCAGCCTTTGCAATTTTCCTGCTCAGTTTATAAGCACCTCTTCTTTTATCGTCACTCCCTAAATTTCTCTGTTGATCGTGATGTATGGAAATAGGGAGTGACAAGGTTAGAGCCTAGACACCAAATATCATCATACTCTACTCACTGCAACATAGATCCAGTGCAGCCTTTGCAATAAGGCAGCCTTGTCAATGCTGCTACTTTACTGATTAGTGTGAAAACAGTTTCATCTTATCGTCACTCCCTAATCTTCTCTGTGCTGATCTTAAGTGTATACAAACAAGAAGTGACGAGCTTATTGATGCTGCTTCACTGGTGAATTTGCCTGCCTCATCATTTTACTATCACTCCCTGATCTCATGTGAGCTGATCTCGTTTATGCAAATTGAGGGACGAGGTCAGAACCAAACAGATATCAAATATCAAGTCTGTACATTCACAAACGTCTGTTCCACATGAGTTGTCTGACTGAACTGAGCTTCACATGCAACATGTTTCCAACAACTTAAACCAAAGATGACCTGAATTGTAGGCCAGTGTATTGAACGTTTAAATAAGAATCAGCCAAATCCATACAGAAAGAAAAATAAACAGACAATCTCAGAAATTGAATCTCAGAAAACCCTTCAATTTTGGATAGTTTCTTCCCTTCTGGGTTGTATTTAGGGGTGGGCGACATGGATAAAATCTTTCACGATATACGTAACTTCATATCATGATACTGATATACATTTTCTGAAAAATCATTTGAATTAAGTGTTATCTAGTGCACACCTGGTAGTTGCTGCAGCTGTTTTGGGGGTAATCCATCAAAGTAAATTCCTGAAAAGACAAAGTACTTTAGATGCAAAAATATAAAATCGAATATTGCCATAACAGCTCATTGATTTACAACATTGCCCACAAAGGCCTAACACATCCAGAGGGAGGTTAAAAGGATAGACACCACGGTGTAAACGGTACAGCAAATTTATATCGTCTAACGGTATATTTCGTCATATCGCCCACCCCTAGTAGTAGTTACTGGTTCACATATCACATCACAGGACTGTTGAATGACACAATGGGAGAGAGGTGGAGAGATTGAAGGTGCATCTTTTGCACACAGTACCATACCAGACTTGAGGGATGAATCACACCTAAGCCAGATCACAGGTCTTTGTGGGTATACTGCAAACTTCACTCCCCCGTCATATGTCACCCTATAACAAAAATATCAGCAAACTATGGATAATCTAGTCTCACAGGACTAGGACCTCAGAGGTCACTTCCTACCAGAACACCATGCTAGTAAAACCAGTCAGCCACGGGACTCTGAATGTCTGATATATTACACACAGTGACATGTTTGCTAAACCATGTTACTTACAGTACAGATGTATAAGGACTACAGTAAAATGAGTGTGAGACAGCATTCAGATTAAAAGGAAGAGATCTAAGACTAAATCCAGATGTAGATGAACAAAACGACTGTCCCTGGTCCCCGGAAACATCTGATCTGAGCAGACTATCACAGACTCATACACAGCAGAAACAAACAACACGACTGGAATCCCAACAGTGCTCTCAGAGGAAAAAAAACAGCAGCAATTCCAAAAAACAAATCAACAATAATAACCTGAACTACAGCAATAATAGTGATAGTTTAATGTAAAATTAAAAGTTAGTCTGAACTTCCCCCAAGTGCTGACGAGGGGATTGTGGAAGACAAGCAGATAAACTAAAACAGAACGGACGCTTCTTCTACGGACAGACGACATCTGCGGCCTGCTCCAGCAGCACAAGCATGCTGTTCATCGAAACAAGAGCTTGAATTTGATCGAGATGGTAGGAAGAATAGAAACATCCCTTATTTTCTACAGGTGCAGCAGCTGTTTCCACTAACACACACACACAGTAAACCAGTGGGATTTCACTGTTTTTTAATTTAAGATGACATCCAAAATCTTGAAAATGTGGGATTTCTGGGACTAAATAGACTTTAATCTCATTTTTTCACATGTCTTAATGTGTGTCTGAGATATATCTAAAATACCCACATTTAAATGATACATGAAGATTTATCACACACTGGTTTGTCAGCCAGCATTATGTGTGTTCAGTGGTCACTGCTGCTTCAAAAAAGATCACTTTTAGGATGAGTTTTAGACATTAATAAAGACATTATGATTACATAGCATATTTCCAAAATCATTCGATGTCATGCATTCCTGAATACCATAATGTGTGCATACATAAGGTTTTTATCATACTGATTTTTATCTTTACACAAGTTCTGGGCTATTGTTCCAATTTTTCTGTGAATCTGATAGCCGCCACCACCCACGAACTGGTTATATTATTAAAATCCATATTGTTTAAACAAATTAAATTCATGAGGATGATACTAAAACCCAGTCAATCAATTCTAGCTATTTGCTGTCATTAAACCAGCAATCAGCCTGTATGCCTTCATGTCAGTGCAGCAACAGATGCTTTGCAAAACACACGGAGGAACGACAACAACAAAAAAAAGCTTTTTCTATACAAGAATGCCAAGTGAATATTTCCAAATCCTGTTGATCATCAGTACAAGAGATACAATTTAAAAAGAAATCAAACTGAGAGGTGAAATGTTGTGAAACGAAGGATTTTGAGTTTAAAAGATTCGGCTATATTCATACTCTCCACATCCTGAAACACCTAACACGCACATACCTACACGCACCAATGTGGCTTTTTAATTCAAACTAATGGACGCAGGGGGCCAGAGCTGTAAGATCGCCACCACTGAGCAACGATAGTGCAATGATATTAAAATCAATACATGTGGTGAAACAGCACCAGACAATGGCAGGCAGGCTCTCCTGCATCACTGCGGCCATGAGAACAACGCAATGTTTTTTAGCCTTTTCTCTTCATGTCTGAAATATATTTCACTGATGGCAAACACAGCTACCCCTATAGAATTAGCATATTGCTTATGCTGATTGTTAACCAGGTTATTAAAGGTTACTGTAGGTCTAAATGTCTGCAGAACCACTACAGGTCTAAACCTTTTCCTTGTCTGGGTGCTGCGGCGCTGTTCAGGGTGATGGTGATGATTATGACACCCTGTACTGCCGTACATGACAATTACAGTCCAACTCTCACTCAAACTGGTTTGTTCCTACTGAATCTATCAAATGTAAAGTTAGCAACAATAAGATAAAAAGTCACCTGAAATAACATTCACAGTGCTCTAATAAAAACAACAAAAAACAAACAGTGATGAAATGAAGTGTTCTAAAACAAATAAAAAGAGTAAAAACTCATCGCAGCCTAACTTAGCTATTTTCCTCCCTTTTCTTTTTGTGACACTCTTCCCTTCAACCATGTTTTGAACGTGAGCCGTCCAAGGAGGGCGTCTTGTCTTGCTTGTACTTGTAGCCTAGTGCCAGGTGGTGGCGATGGAGAGCCTGTTATAGATGCTTGTCCTTGGTGACCCCGTTCTGCACATGCTTCCTGCAAAGAGAGACAACAGAGGGTCAGGGGACTGAACGCAAAGGAGTCTCAGGCAGGACGGGACTGAGAAGGACAGAATAAGCTTGTCAGGTGAGGTGATCGGCAGATGTGAGGCATTAGCAGGCAGAGGGGATATCAGCGTGGTTCAAGGCCAGGCAGATAAGGAGTGCCACATAATCACATCTCCATATGGTCTCAGGCTCTTTGATCCTATCTGCCTGTGAGGGCCGCTAGTTACACAAGCTCTGTGGGAGATCTGCTCTTTCTGCATCTACACCTGCCTTCAGGAGAGGAGAAAGCGCAAACAGGAATACATTCTTAACCTGTTTGAGTTATCAAATCTTTGGATTGCACCACTAATTTTGTTTTCTGTGAATATTCTAAACTAACAGAAAAGTGAGAGAGACGTCAGTCAGCAGTTTCAGGGTCTTCAGAGTTTCAATGGTCAAAGGCTACCATGATAATCAGCAGCAGCAGTTGATAGAAGTCAGCCAGGAGGCTAAAGGCAGCTCCTCAGATAAAGACAGATGAATCCATCGCTTCAGATAAAGGCACAAACAGATATACTTTGGTTTTAGTCAAGTTAGCAATTTCTGGTTTAAAGCTCACTATTGCAAAATGCATAGAGTACTCATTTACACATTAGGAGAGGCCACTATTAAGCAATACAATGGCTTCTTGTATATAAAAGCTTCACACTTTAAAACAAACAATTTTTAAATCTCTATAATCCTCTGCTCAATCTCCTCTTATAGGGGCATAATAATTATTACAATAACTGCTAGGAGTTGTTAGGAAAGGACACTGACTGGTTTGTCCACCGGCTACAAGAACTGACGCTGGCAAGCTGAATAATGTTATTAAACCATATTTATACTGAGAAATATTTATTAGCCAAGCTAGCGGCTAATATTATTCCCATCAGCCTTAGCTGTACCTTTTGTTTAGTGCTAATTAGCCAATGGTAGCATGCTAACACACTAAAGTGTGATGGTGAACATGGTCAACATTACTGCTAAACATCAGCATGTTAACATTGCCACTGAGAGCATGTTAGCATGCTGATGTTAGCATTTAGCTCAAAGCACTGCTGTGTACAGTCTCACACAGCTGCTAGCATGGCTGTTGAGTACTGTAGAATTTTACAATATATCTGGCTGTGTGCGTGTTAACGTGTTTTTTCCCCCAAACATTTTAAATGAACTTTAAAATGTGTTTATGAAATATTTATTTTGGTAAAGCCCAGTTCTCTGTCTCGTAGCCATTAATATTAAAACTTAACACTGTTACACTGCAACAGGCCTCCTCTTTACAGTAGTTCATTTCTCCATAATGACCTGTCTTTAATGATTTATTGATGTGGAAATTCTACAAATAGCACCTTAAACTGTTGGTTTGGTTTCCTGCCAAAACTGCTGCTGGTAAAAACAAACTCAATATTTACAGTGAAAATCTGCCAGCAGTTGGCTGGTGGTATTTTTCCACCCTGAGTTGAGGTCTCTCTGTCAGATTAAAGAAATGACTGGTCTGCTGCAGCTCACCCCTGGGCAGAGATGTGATGTCCAGCATCATCATCGTTGTTTTCTGCCTGAGGGTCTCCGAGCAGGCCCTCTGCCGCCTTGCCGCTGTCCTCGTCCTCGTACTCCCTGACGTCGTTCACCTCCTTCATCTTTAGCACCTTCACCACGAACACCACAATGAACTACACAGACCAGGGGAGAAAAACAGGAAAGAGATCAGATTGTGTCATAGTTGTGGCAGTTTTGCGTTAAGACAAACAAACATGAATGCTTCCTGGGTTTGAATAAAAAACCTGCATGTCCCTCACCAAGAACCAGTAGATGTTCATGAGCAGCAGCGCCAGGAGAAGAGCGTTAAAGAAGAAGTAGAAGGGGATGCTGGGGACGGACTGGAGGCTGGACACACATGTGGCATACAGCACTTTGAGAGGGAACCAGTAGAGACGGAACCAGAACCTGAGAGAGATGGAGACAGAAACACAATAGATACCAGAAATAGAAATATTATTCATCTTCACTATCTCCATGAGTGAATAAGAACCAGACAGAAAAATAATGAAGCTGTCAAGACTACAAAACATTCAACTGTGACAAGAAAATGAGTCCAAGTGTGTGTGTCTGTTGAGTCTCACCAAGTGATGCTGAAGCTGACAGAGCCCATGTTGGACAGCACGTCGTTGAGCAGGTGATAGCCTCCTCCTCTGGACTTCAGGTAGATGTTGAGCTTGGTGAACTCCAGCTGGATGTCATTGATGTCGTGGAGGAACAACACCAGAATCCCTACGTTGTGGTATCTGAGGGGCAGGGAACGTACAGCACATGTTTTAATACAAGTCCTAGACAAGCAGGCGTCTGTAAATTTTGTGCACTGTAAAGAATCAAACCAGCAACCTTTCTAAAACATGTATCGTAACACTGTAACTGTACATAGGATATTGTCAGTCAATACAGTCAGCAAAAGAAAGATAAAACTTGATGCCTATTATTTTGAAGGCACGTTTCTGTCTCAATTCCCAGGTAAAAAAAAAATCTTTCAGTTACTGTGCATTTATCTCTTTTTTTATTACAAACAGGAAATCCACTGGAGCATTTCCAACCGTATCTCCCCTTTTCTGTAAAATCACTTTATTTACAAGCAGAAAGCTGAACGCCTTACGAGCACACACTGTTCTGTATTATATCGCTGTTTCAATGCTAATGTTCGGGTGGTTCAACCAGAAACATTAACAACAAACCGACCAAGTAAGTTTTTGTTTTGGATTTATTTTGGGTGCCATAATGCATGAAGCAAGATTCACTACTGCCTGGCGCTGGAAGCATGTGAATGGACTACAATGACTGGAGTATCGTTCATCACACGTGTGACTAATGTGGCTGTGTGTCTGCTCTATGTCTTGATGTGGTAATATGACATGAACTGAATGGTTGGATGCTTTGAAATAAAGTCTTGACTATCAGAGGGAATACCTGCTGAATGACCTGCTAAATGACATTTCTTTGTTTATGTGATGAACAGTTTTATGTCCATCCAAAACCTATATATCGATCTTTTTAGACTTAAAAGGCACAACATTAAACCAGACAAAAATACCTGAAGGCGTAGGAGAAGCTAATGAGTGCCAGCGTGATGATGTGGTGCACCACCATGACAGCTGAGTCCTTCCTCCATGCGTCCATGTAGACTGTAGCATAGATGGAGTGGCCGTAGAAGCTGCCCTGGATCAGGTAGGCTATGGCGATGTCTGGAGGCACTGACATACCACTCTTCCAGTCTGGACAAACAGGTAGGAAATGTGAGGAGAGGTTAGGGCCTGATGCACACTGAGAGCATATTAAGGATGTCAGCTTTTACTTAAAAATCAACTCACCAAGTAAATTAAACTTTAGTCATGATGATGATTAATGAAAGAGAGAAATGACAAGAACATTTATTTTGTATTGTTTGCATTAGAAGGCTTTCTACTTCAGAAACACATAGACAGTCTTACTTTTTGTTTTAATTACCATCACCAAAGAGGTTGTATTCATTCATGTTTGTCTGTCTCTTAAGATATTTCACTTAAAGGTTGGTGAAGTGTTTGCCCATAGGCCAAGAAAATTACCAGTTTTTGGAGCCTATCTGGATACAATAACACTACTATGTGTCCATTAACAAAGCACCTTACGTTTTTTTTCATCAATTCTCCTATAAAACTTCACCCAAAAGTTGAAGTTTGTAGGAGAGGTTGGTGTAAGAAATGTGGATGAGCCTGCTATACCATCTTACTTTATGTTGTAGCCATACATTCAATGACATTCTGTCTATAGGTGGCACTACAGCAACATCATACATTTAAATAGCCATAACTCAGTGACCTTACAGCAAGTCTAACTCACTTAAAACTGCACACAAGTTTAGCATCCATGTACACAGTCCATCCAAAAATGATGCCTGCCATCAGCCAATAACCATGATTTGCTATCAATATATGTATTTTGATACAGATCTGAATCCAGATGCAGATTAAAAATTAATAAAACTGTATTATTAAAATACATTCAGAGAGTTGTGCAGCCTGGATACAAAGTTAAGCAGCAACCCAATGGCCTATTTCTAACACATGTCAGATTACAAATGACTGTGGAGGCTAGAGAAAAAAAAAACGAGTTAATCATATAATCTTTAAGGTAAATACATTTGCATTAAACTGATGCAATTTACAAAACCTACTTAAGTAATAAAATTATTAAATGTTAAATGTGCCAATTATTTTATTTCATTATTCTTTATTATTTAATGATGAGTCAATAAATTATTTGCAAAAGGGATTTTTTAAAATATTTGCTTTACCAGTTACACTTTCAGGTTTGTTCAAGCTTTAATTTAAAAATGGTTATCTTTAATTTAAAAACATACAGCTAATGTGCCACTCTATGAAGATCCAACCCACAGAGAAATAACAGAGGATTGCGTAGATGATGAATTTGTTGTATACAGCAGGATCATTGTTATATACACACATGCACCCATTTGGACACAAATACAGTATACCCAGATACTGATCTATATACGGTGACTTCCAGGGGGGTTACCAGATGTGAAGGGTAAGCTGGGGTAGTTAATATGGGGAGGAGGCTGGAGGGATCAGGTTTAACCTCATGAGAATTAGAGAGGGTTTCTAAAGTACCACGCCAAATGTACGTTAAGGCTACTGGGCAAGCTCATGTCTCTGAAACCTATCAGATGTTGAACGGAAACTTTCTCCTCCGATGTTTGAGTAAGGTTTGTCTCTAGTGGGATGGGGTTACGTTCGGGCCCTGTGTAATGTTTATTGATTGGACCTTCCGTCATTAAACATTGAGAAGAAGGCTGCTAGATGGATCACATCAGAAAAGCTGCCACGGGGAGGCATGGGAACTGGAGACTTTTTTCATCTCCTGGAGACTGAAGCTTTTTTTTTCTTCTCTTTTTTTTTCTTAATAAAGATACTCTGCCCCTCCTCTCTTCTGCAACTGTTACTTTGACTTCTCCTAATTTTCCAAATTCTTAGCGTCTTTTTTTTAGCTTCACATCTCTCTCGCTCTCTTTTTCCCTCCCTCCCTAAAAGTCCAGCCACATTACACTGCCTCTGTACACATCTCAGGCTGACAGCTATTAGAGGTGATGCAGCTATTAAAGATGAACCTGGCGCTGTCAACCAGCCTTTGCTAGCTCCACTCAGAGCGATGGAGTTGGACCGGAGCCCTGACACCTCGATAAAGAGGCAGAAAGACTATAAAAGACCTCTCTGGATTATAAGTGGAATCCCCATTACACATCTTTCCTCCATTAGCAGTGATAGTCATCACACAAGTTCTCTGCCGTGACTCTGTTCTCCATTAGGTACAATTATGCAGATAACTGATTTTAAATGTTGGTGCAAAACTTAATGTATTCTATTATAAAACTTTGTTTTGTAATATAATTTATGACCTTTTGATGGCTATAAAAAGAATGTGACTTGAACTTTCTACTTTTAATGTTGGGCCAATGATAAAAAATGAACCTTGGGAATAAAAGTTGTGGGGTTTTTGTATCAATAACAGCATCACTGATGATTGAATAACAGGCAAGAATGATCAATTCAAAGCTCAGAATATGCACAAACCACCAGGCTGTGTATCCTGTATGCACTGCCATAAATATCTCTCTATTTAAATACTCTCAGTGGCATTTTGACCCCTCAGAGTCTCTATAGGATTAGGCCGTGCTGCCTGCTGTTTTGTTAGATTAAAATGACTTCAGCTCCTTATCTACCCGGAGAGGTTAGGTAAGAAACTGGTTCAGTTACAGTACTATTAAACACACTTTTTCTAAAGGACATTTATCTAATATAGACCGGCTTCAAACACTGAAAAGGAATTAAAAGGAGTATATTTAATTTCAATTCAACATATTAAATACTGACTGATTATTTAAACCATTCCATTCATCTTTTCTTTGAATGTGATGCGGAGCAAAATCAAGTAATTCAATTAACAGATCCAAAGAGGACTAGTGCATGAACTGCTAAATAAATGAACTTTAAATGACATCACATTATCGTATTCTGTTCACACTGTCGTGTTATCTTACTGTAGAAGACAGAGGGCGGGTCATGGAAAAAGGAGTAGGAGCTGAAGAAGAGCAGGTAGGTGGTGTATGACCACGACATGGTGTAGAAGACCAGCTTCCACGCGCTCTCCGGCATCTTGGCAGCATCTTTGGGCAGCAGCCTGCACCACTGTGCTAGAGGCTGCAGGGACAGAGCAAGAGAGAGGAAACACCGTCAGACAGAGAAGAGGAAGTCACACTCAAATTAAATTTAGCTGCTTCTTTAGGCGTGCAATTGGATGAACTGCTGGGAGGCTGGCTTTAGGACACAATAACTGATTTATTTAGATGGTGTTCTTTTACAGAATTCAATATGTGTGGTGAAGCAAGCAATCCTGTTAATGCACTGTTGTGGCTTCTGAGCGTCATGAAACCGTTTGGTTGCTTTTGTTTATTGTAAAGAAACTGTTTATGTTATTCCATGAGGTAAAAGCTAATAAAAATTAAATTACATCTTGTGACAGGAAGAATGAGCAGGAACAGCGAGAAATCTCGGGTAGGATTGTGGCCGGTTGGACCACAGATGATTGTAACTGTTGCAACAAATCTAGGCTCATTTTCCTGAACTAATAAACACTAGCTGCAGAAAACAAATGGGCCTAAACCGAAGTTGGAAGTGCACATGTGTGTATCTTGATATAAACAAATGTATCAGAACATTTAAGGCACAATGCAAACTAAACAAGACAGCTAACATGGCATTATTCAAAAAGCTGACCATCAGAAAAAAAAACATTATACTGATACACACAAAATGACAAGGTTCAAACCAATAACGGTATATTTTTGCACGAGAGAAGCCAAATCACGTCTAAAGTTTGGAGAATGACAACATCCTCTACACTTCAGAGGTATTTAACAATAAACTTCAAATGATTGTTATCATTTATATAGTGGTTTATATTGAGATGTCAATATAAAGTGTAAGATGACCCACTATTGGCCTGTTGCCAGTGCACCCGACAGTGTCAGGATGTTGTTTAGATGCTAGATTACAGATACAGCAGCAGATGTCGTTTTAAGGCAGAGACTGTTACATATAGGCTACATAGAAGTAGTGAATTCAAGTAACACTGACACGTGCACCCCCTTCCTCTTTGTATGTCGTTCTCTTCCTGACACACGTGTACACCCACCATCATCAGAAAGCTACAGTACATTGCAAGCATGTGACCAGCGTCTGTGATGATGTGTCTTTCACAAGTCTGCTTATGGTTTGCTATGCAAGCAGAAATAGAGGAAGTCGCAGAGAAGGCTCCTGATGTCCTGATGTAGCCTGATAACATGACCCCACCTACTCACTAATGGGGCCATGTTATCTTCCCCCTCCCTAATCTTACTGCCTCCACATCCCGACCTTTTGCCTCCTCTTTTCACTCTTTCCTCCGCCTCTATCTCTGTTGTGACAGCAACAAAATCTGAATCATAATCATTTAATTTAAAGAAATGAGGGGAAAAAAACAACAATCAATGAAATGCTGAGTATGTGACAGTAATATACAAACAACACAGGCAAACATGTAAAGACAAAGACGAGCAGAAAGATAGGTAAAATAGGTAAGACAGGTACATCAGTTAAGCAGTAGGACAGGCAGGTATTCAGTGTTTCATAGCTCTGCCAAGACAGGAAACCAAACCCAGCTCGCCGCCTCATAAACAAAATGCAACACACACACACACACACACACGCGCCACTTTGGAAGGCAATGAAAAGGTGTAACAGGAGGCAGGAAAGTGAAAGTTGCCGGTGTCAGTGATACAGTACGTCTCAGTCAGCCGTTACCAAGCAGCACATGATCTGCCAAGGCTCAGTGACCGATTACATGACAAATTAATGGAGGGAGCATCGCTGTGGCTAGATGTAAAAAGTGTTCTTAGAAAGTCACACTCACAGGGATTCGTAAAACTCTTTCTGTCTTTTTTCATTGTTTCTCTTTCTTTCTTTCGTTCTGTTTTTACGCTGTTTTCTGGATTTGACGGTGTTCCTGCGTCACACACAAGAGAGTCAAAACAAGATGGGGAAGGAAGCTGACGGGGCAACACCGATAAAATCTAACAACTACAGACTTTGTGGTCCTCAGTCGTGACACATGTACAAAAATATGGCAGCATCCCGCCAAGGGCTGCTGATGAGACTGTGGTGACATGTGGTGCGAGTCATGACCGGAGCGCAGGACACTCACCACATTCTTTTAAGTCTCTCAGTACATCTGTATCAGTCTCTCTCTATCAGCCCTCCCATCCTCCCTGCGTCCCCCGTGTTCTCTCACCCTCCTTCCCCTTTATTTGTCGCTCTTCCCAGCTCCCTCGTTCTTTCTCTCTCCACCCCTGCGTCTCCCCCCTGCCTGCGACATTTATTTATAGAAGCCAGCTGTCAGTACACAGCATACCCCCTCAGTCTTCCACCACATCACCCCCTCCGATACACAAAAACATACGCACACACTCATGCACACTCACACAAGGCTGAAACACACTAGTGGCTGATACAGGTTACTGCAAACACCAGCCATGCCTCTGCAGCTCATATCCTCCTTGTTAATCACCATTACTGCTGCCTCACTGCTGGTACATCTCTTACTAATGCTTCCATATCCACATCCCATCTGTTCTATTTACCTTTATATTCTTCTACCCAGTGTTTCGCTCTGTCCTGTTTGCATCTATAACACCATATCCACTGTTTCTTCCATGTCATTTCCTCCGTGTCATCTACAGTGTATGTGGCTACGTTTACACTGCAACTAAACTCATGCGAGTAGTGACACAGTTTGCTTATGAAAGAGTGTTAGCCACATTTTACAACCAAAGTGGTAATGTGGAATTTTCAGGTAGGTAGTGACATTTAATGCGGTGCATTTGTGCAGGTTGTACCGCACTAGACAACTTGATGTTGGCAACGTCATTGTTTGTATGGCATTTACCATGCTGGCCACAAGGCATGTTTTGCTATACTTTTCAAAGTAGAGGAATAACACTGCTTTCTTTGAGCCGAGAAGTTTTTAAAATGCCTATAATAACTGAAAAACTATTTACAGAGGCAGTCAAAAAGGAATGCCAAACACGTCTTAAATTAAAACTGAGATGCTAAACTCAGAGCACAGCACAAGTTGGTTGTCACAAGATGTGTTCCTTGCTACACGTTGGTATGGTTAGTAATTGATGGCTACTGAAGCTGAAAGAAAGGACTGTTTACCTGTTCAGACCAACATTTGCACTGTGTAAAAAAACTAAACTCGAAAAAACTCAACTTTTGCCACGACACGTGAAATGATATTAGGCAATCAAAAAGGTACAAGCACACATTCCTGCTACAGTGAATTACTTCTTAACATGAATACAGACTTCTGCAGTTAACTCCGTGATCGCTGTGATGGAGAATAAAATAGCTGCATATAATTTTATATGATAATATAACAATTACTGTCGTGATATTTGCAGAGTTCTCAAATCCTTCCTCGTAGTAACATAAACCACTATGCAGTCTTTTGGCGTCTGATAAGCTTTCAAACGCATGGATCTATTACTCAAACTGGACTTCCTGGATCATATATCTCCTCTTCTAACCAGTATACCTGTAGCAACACACCCCCACCAAAGCAGCCCCATGCATTTTTTAATGCAGTGCTGTGTCTGGGTTATCACCCAGCATGACTTTAGAGCAAAAAGTTTCCTGATTACATCCAGTTTCAATGTTTAAACCTTTGCAACACCTGTTTTTAATCTGTCTGAAGCCTATTACTGCAGGTAAAAACCAGAAATCGGTAATCTGCTATTGGCAGTGACCCGGCACCAAGGACTAGCTGATAGCAGGTTTGTCTTTGAGGGTCAGTTATTGTTATTTGTTGGGCAAATGTGATGTTTTTGCTTCCTGACTAATTTCGGACAGAGGTGGTCTCTCTATATTCTGGTCCTGGCCTTTAAGCGACCAAAACCACACAGCAGGGACAAAATCTTTGTTTCAAATGCAGATTCTGAGAGATTATATAACAGCCTGCCAATGGCTCCATTCCTGTCTCTCTGTGCCAACCAGCCCACCATCACACTGGGTCCCATCCACCCACTCTATCTATCTATCTACCCTTTAGCTTTCTATGCCAGCCTACAGAGTGGGGTATAGTGGGTCAAGGACACTGAGATAATCCACTCGTCCTCTGTCTGATAAATGACAGGGCCTTGAATTACACTCAGCTGGGACCTGCGACCATTCAACAGCTCCCCCCTCTCTTCCTCTCTCTCTCTCTCTGACAGACAGATTCTTTCTGAACTCGTTCTCTAGCTCAGGGCATCACTGGATTTCATTTCACTGTCCGCTTCTCCCCGCTAAAGAGAGAGAGAGAAAGAAGCAGCCTTAAAACAAAAAGAGAAAAGGAAATTACAGAGGCAGAGCGTGCATGAAAGGAAAAGAGTCAGTGTGAAAGAGACTTGACGACAAATAAGTGGTTCCCTTAGCAACTATGCAGGGATACTGGCAAAGCCCCTCAGTGTGGCCACAAACTCCCTTCATCACTCTTCCTCCCTCATCCGTCCTTTCCCCCTTTCCCCCTCATCCCTCTGCTCATCTGCAGCTGCACCCCATTGCTCTCCCTTTCACCCTCCACTCTCTAAAAGTTCTCAGCCCCCCCCCCCGCCCTTCCTGGAAGCAAGTGATGAGAGAGGAGAGAGGGTGAATGGACTCCACTGGCTTGTTGCATAAGGAGGTAAACTAGGCCAGTGAGTCAGGATGCTGCCTGGCTCATGTGTGGATCTGTTCAATAAGGCTCGCACTCTCATTCACCCCCTTTCATTCCTTTAGCTCAGGCTAGCTTCGATCTCTCTGGTTAATCTGACGTCACTCTGTCCGACACGGTGTCACTTTTAAACCCAATTCTGTCATGAGTTCCCTCCGTTCTCTTTACATCTTTTTCCAGACTGGGGCCAAATAGGCTTTACAAAGGCTAATCCAATGGACAGCCAGAGTTTTAGACTATATTTACAACTAAATGTAGCCTATTTATCTGTGATTAACAATTTATACAACGCTATTTAGACTTTTCTGGTGTTCTAAGTAGGTTAGCGTGTCATTTTCCTCACCACATCAAATATCCCCTTCCTCATACATCTATTCTACCTCACCCCAAACAGAAAATCTGCCTCTATAAAGTGAAAATGATCTCACCCCCCCCCCACTCCATCCCCTCCTTTTGTTCTTAACAAGGTGATGAGTGGACAGCTGTCAGTGGAGATACAGCTCTCGCCTCAGACGGAGGCAGAAGGATCCAGAGAGTACTTCCTTTGCTGAATTGCTATATTGTTGGGAACCCTGACCTGTGCTGGTTGGTTGGTTTTCCATGTGACAGGAATGACATGGTATATGGTGTGCCTTGTCTCAGTGATGTGTTGGAGGTTTAAGGTTCAAAATGTAACAAGTGCATGTTGCCTGCACCTCTTTGCTTACAATATTTAATACTTATTTAACAACAAATGGTGCTAAAATCTCTCAAATCCAACTGTAGATTGATTTTTAGTGAACAGTTTTTGCAGCCTGACAATCAGACTAAATTGCCATTTTGTTTCACTTCATTCATTCATGCTGACATTGTGTTCAAGTTAACAGATATCTTGTTTGTTTTAATTAAAAAAATAGTTCAGGAAATTTATATTATGGAACGACTGACATTTTCTCTGAGACATGGCACTAAAGAAATTGAAATCTTATTTGAATCTGAAGTGATTTTTTTGCTATATATTTATTTTGTTTTATTTCCTTCTGTATTAAGGCCAACAGAATGGACTTTATGTTATGAATGAGTGGAAGACCCCTCCCTCCTTAAAAATACCCTGGCTTTGCATGAACCACATGGATCATAAGGACCTCTATGATTTCAAAAGACAATCATGGACATAAAGGAACCTCAGACTCTGATACTGCGATGTAACCCAGCTCCTTTTCATTTCTTGTTTTACACGATGTCAAGCATTTCACCTCATGACCCTTTCTGTTGTCCCATGGTCTGTCTGTTCTGTTTTTGTCAAAAAACAAAATAAAGTTTTAAAAAACTGAATGTGTACAACACCTACTAAATCGCTGAATGTGAATCGGAGGTTTGAAACTAGTCTTCATACTGCAAGGTTCTCATCAGAGACCTGTAGTTCACGAGCGATGTGAAGCAGCAACATGGACGTCTTTGCATTATCAACAGCTTAACACACCAACATGCTTTATCACAGTTCCACAGTTCAGAAAACAGCAAGGCTGCATGCTATCTGTATGATAAAAGTAACAGTAATGTGGGAGTGAAGTCGCATCAAAAAGCGTTAAAGTGTGGAGCAGGGTTAAGGCACATACCACATTATTACAACATCAATGATTAGACCCCCCCCCCAAACCTCTCCAGGTCACTAACGTTGGGTAATGGCCTGACCCCTTCACATCCATATCCTGTCTACTCACTGGAAGCAGCTGATGGCAGACAGTGATGCGTGCTGGGAGATGAGTTAATGCTGTTAATTTGTTTGTGACTAGATAAAAAGAAATTGACTACAAATGAAAGACACTCTGTGAGATCATCGGATCGATCAGCTCGTGACTCAACGTGATTGAGAAAAGTCACTGATCTAATCACACTGAGAAGGAACACACACGCATGTATGCACACAGAAACAATCTACACTTCTCCTGACATGTGCCAGTCACATCAAGGTACCAGATGGTTTAAAAAACAAATGTTTTTTGACATCAGGTTTAAGCTTGTGTGTTCTCACCACTGCAAATGAGTGCTTAACTGTTATGTAATGGAGGTTGCTATTTTATATATAGGATGAGACACTGATTATACATATTTTTGGTAAATCCCTACTTTCCTATATTTACCCCCTTTTTATACTGATTATTTCTGATCAGCTTGTTTTTTTTTTCACCTGAAGGCAACAGATGTTCAACTGTTAGTCTGACATGTTCACAGTGTATGCACACAGTGTGACAGCTTGGTAAATGAAAGGTGAAGTTTGCAAGTGAAGACCTTGAGGGACAACAGATCTTTCCATTCCAACAAAAATAACAGACTACCAGACTAATTCAGGATCAAACAGCATGTGATGTTTCTCGTCTTTCCATATGGATGTTGCTGAAATGCTGGCCCACCAGGAAAAATCACATTACTCCAGATGGCCAGTCCAACTGCTGGAATACTGATGCCAAACCAAGAGGCTGGATGAATATTTGAACTTGATTTGATTAAAAACACACCACTGAACAAACTCATTTGCACGCAAGTACGTGACTGGACGAGCACCCACCTTGCAACCGTGAGTGAGTAAATGACCACAATTTATGACTGGCACTTTCTTTTTCAAAAGTGACTAGTGTAAAATCTAGCTACTATTCATATATACATATACATATACTATGAAACACAGCATTGAAGTCTTTGAATCTGATGCAACTATCATGCACATGACACCTGGTTCTCACAGCAAGGGAACCGGCAAAGAGTCAAAGCTAAACCTGCATTGGTTTCAGTTCCTGCTGTATAAATACATCTAACATATTCAAATAAGGACTAGATTTGAAGCCTTTCTGTCTCATTTGTGTGAGCATGCATTATTTCCCAGCACGTGTCACCATTTGTGTGTGTGAGAGAGAGCGAGAGAGAGAGAGAGAGAGAGAGAGCAGGTGCACCTGTTAGGAGCAGGTCTACCCGATTAGTTGATCCCAGTGGAGGCATTAACCCCATACTTGGTCATCAAATTAACTCCTGGAGCATCAAAGTAAATAAACATGGCCTTCACAGCAAAAGGATTAAGCTCAAACATATAATCAAGTACACTACTACAATATCACAGATTAGCAACTTAGTTCACTGTGTCCTAGTTTTTGAAGTGATGTTTTTTGTATCCTGTCTAGGCTTGTAAAGATGACAATAAAAGTGTTTGCTTTTTTTAAATTGGGTAAAATCAGCTGCTAGTCCTAAACATCGTAACATTTACACAGCTGCACATTTTTACACCTGCCTAAGAATAACACAGAGTAAGCTGTGAGGTGCCGTACAACACTGACCCTCATCTGCCACAGTGTGGGTAATGAGTAGCACACAATGATATAACAGCTCTTCGGCTCATTTTATTTGATTATACTCTCTAGTGATGTAAGATATAGCTTGTTTTAGTTATTTAGTTACTTATTTATCTTCCTTATCTGTGTCTACAGCAACTATCAGAAAGGCTAAAGCTACCTAGCGTAAAGCAGGAGAGGCCACAGCAAGAAAAGCTGTCTGGGCAGTGTTTATCCACCTCATTCATATTTAATCAAAGAATTGTATGTTCTTAATCATATTAAATACATGATAGGTAACAGCACTGCCACCGAAAATCAATGTGAATGTCTTGAGCTTATTAAAACGTATCATGCAATATTGTTTTTAGCATTGGCTAATTATTGATCAAGGTCATTCACCAACCATGCTGTTACATTTTGGCTGAAGATAGTGCATTTGTCCACGTCGCTGGGACAAAACATTTTGCTACGCTGTTACATTTACTCCACACACAACAGAAATAGTCTACAGCACGCACACACGCACACACACACACACACACACACTGGCAAATAAGTGGTATGCAGTAAGCTCTTTATTTAATGCACTTCTTTTCATATGGCTGCAAGCAGAGAACATCAAGCTTGTGATGTTTGGTCACATGGTTATTATTTGTGTCCGATGACTACCACGCTGAAGAGTATAATTATTATAATGATGTCTCTGCCATTATATATGTTCCCACACTGCAGAAGGAACAACACTTGTATGTGAATACCAGACAATTTCAAATGCTCATATTGCATTTTCTAAGGTTAAAGCAACAGAAAGAGAGTGGAAAAATAAGAGACACAAAGGTACAGTCTCAGTGAAGTGTTAAGATATTCACTCAAGCTGCTCCCTGCCCAAGCTGTCAGCCAGAAGACATATGGCTGTCATTCATAATGCACTATCCATGCCACTGGCAACACAGAGACAATGAGGACTGATACATGGTGTGTATAAATGCACGTGTGTGTGTGTGTCTTCAACAGGTCAGTCTATGTGTGCATCAACAGGCGGTGGTTCGTGAGTTCACCATAATTATCCACCCACAGATAATCTAAATCAATCTTAAAACAGTCATAGACAGACAGCAATGTTAACTGCTAGAGATTGGAAAATCAATTTCATGACATACCATTATTTTTCATTTAGAGACTTTTAGTGCATTAATGTCTCTGAACTAATATTTTTGGTCGTGCAAGTCTTATATAAAGTTCAAAGTGGGTAAAAATGAAGCAGACTCTTTCTTTGTTTATGGGTGTGGACACATGGGATAGAAAGCAAAAACAAATGTCAAATATGATGAATGGTACACTGGCAAAGATTCGACTTCCAGCAGCAACTGCCCATGCTAAATGCAAGTCCTGGTGCTTTTTCTTTTGGATTTCAGCCAATTCAGAGTTTAATGGTTAGAGTTGTTTTTAAACCTTCAAGTCCAGGGTTTGTACAGCTTTTTAAGAGTAAAATTCAAACACTTTTCAAGCACTTTCAAGGTACCTAAACCAAAAATGTCCAGACTCTCGAAGCCTTTACTATCACATCTAAATTGTTACTATAAATGCCAGGAGACAACAAACAAATGTGATGATGGGATTGCTTCATTTCAAATATTAAAAGATTTTTTGGTTTACATGAGTGATTGTGTAGATGAAACACCAGATTATGTTCAAAAACAAGCATTTTTCAAGGAGTATATTCAAATTCAAGCATATTCCTTCCAAACTTTCAAGACGGACCCTGAAAGTCACATATTTTGTAATGGAACGAACACAAAGACATATCTGGCTTGACACCATATAGAGCTGAATAATAAATATGAATCTGGCCAGCTAGACTCTGGAAACCAGCCTGTAAGGTCACACACACATATAAATTGATGTATTATAAATGTATTATGTAAAAATAAATTAACTGATATAAATAAAAATAACAACTTCTTTCTGATTATATTGATTATCGTTGACAATATCAATCAGCAGTTCCACATAGGCCTGATAGTGAATTACAATTTTACAGAAAGGCAATATATATCAAATTAGCACCGTAAGATTCAATACAGTATTCTATTGAGAGATACCCCATCCCTATAATCGCTAATACTATTAACACTGCTTACAAGGCCACATGACACAACTTGTGTGTGTGTGTGTGTGTGTGTGTGTGTGTGTGTGTGTGTCTCAAACAGGTCAGAATCTTATACAAGCTAGAGAAGCTCGGCTCAGGCTGATGATTACACCACCAATATTATAGATAGGCCTCATTAGTCTAATTAGGAGTTAAATAATGATCTGGTGTCTGGATTAAGGTTAGGTTATTGGTTCAGGTATGGATTACAGCTAGGAATAAGGCGAACACACATTGCTGGGCTCTGTGGTACGGCTACACAGCGGGACTAATAGACCTGTGCAGTTAATCGAACAATGTAATCCTGTATCTCTTTTTAGCTTTCATTCACTTTGATAATAAAAAAAAATAATCCAACAATTATTTTCTCCCTTTAGAATGCCTTGTACTGTAAATAGGTCACTTACAACCTCAGTAAAACATGTTTTGATCCCCAAATCACTGTCATCGTGTAATATACATACATAAGATATTAAGACGATTTAATACTAACGGCCTAAAATTTAGATAATTCAATTTCACTTGCCTTTTCACAGACTTTTAAAGACTATATATACTGTATGTCATGGCTGATCACAGCCTCCAAAACAAACTGAAGAAACTTTAAAGAATTTGAATTTTTACACTGTTACAGAGAGATATTTGTCATTCTTTGCCAAAATGCCTGGCTATAGTCATTTCGTTAGAACAACCCTGTGTAATCGCTGCCACATGTGAGTGAATTCCCCTGAAGGTCCCACTCTCTACCTTCAGGTTTGGGCTAACTACTGTAGCTATGTGGTTATGCAAATCCAGTATCGAATGGTGGGTGGGGACGAGACAGAGAAGACAAAATGCAAGGGCAGACTACAGCAGATAAAAGTGAGATCAAGAAAATACAGGGAAAAAAAGAAAGAAAGGCAAGATTAGGTGAATTAAGGGGAGAGAAGAAAAAAGCCACAGGCAACTATTCTCATCATATTTAGCATAGGAAAGTGCACCCTTTCTGATTGTGAGTCCATGTGGATGTACCAGCCTCTTCCACAGACAGAGAGAGAGAGAGACTGGGACGGAGAAACTGATCTAATTGCATCCCAAGAATGCTTCTGAGATCTGTGTGGTCCTGTGGACTTCAATGAATCACACAAGCAAGCATGTAAAGTCACACACACACACACACACACACACACACACACACACACACACACACAAACATGGCCTAAAAGTGTGATGTGTGGCCATTCAAAGCAGACTAAATGATTTTTTTTTTAGCACTGTGATCTCACACACTGTTATAGAGTGTCCTTGTTAGAAGAGAGACAGCTGCCAAGTGTGAAGCCTACAGTGACAGTGCGTTCTTGTCTAATGACCGCCTGTCCGCTGTGTCAATCTGGACGCAAGTAAGTGAGACAGAAAGGGAGAGGAAGAGGAAAAAGACTGAGAGGCTGGCCACAGCAGCTCTGTAGCGGTCAAGGCCTCACAGCACATTCCAGCTGACCAGAGGAGAGTATGACTGTCACAGTCAGCAAACAGAGCTGATTCATGATCCTGCTTTGTAGCTGGTGGTACATATGGCTGCTTTGGCTATGATTCACCATGTTAAAGAGAGCACAACCCTTCCCCCTGTTTCTTCCTTCCGTTGAATCATTGATAGACCTGCTGTTTGATCACACTGCTCATACTAAATGATGCTATATGAAAGAGTCTTCTACAAATTGTTTCATTAACAGGGTTCGTACAGCTTTTTAAGAGTAAAATTTAAGCTCTTTCACAGTACCTAAAACAAAAATGTCCACACTCTGACGACGGGATCGTTTCATTTCAAATATTAAAAGATTTTTGGTTTAGATGAGTGATCGTGTAGATGAAACACCAGATTATGTTGAAAATCATGCATTTTTCAAGGAGTATATTTGAAGCATATTCCTAACCTTGAAAACACAACAGTTAAAATTAAGCATTTTCCAAACTTTCAAGACTTTGTACAAACCCTGCATTAAATTTTCTGAACACACCTGCACTGTCTTCTGTTCACCTGGTGGAGAACGTAAGAGTAGGAATGCAACTAACGATTGCTTTCATTATCGATTAATCTGCTGATTATTGTTCTGATTAATAATTTATTCTATGAAATGTTAAACATAGTGAAAAAATGCCTGTCCAAGGTGACGTCATCAAATGTCTTGCAATGTTCAACCAACAGTCCAAAAACTCAAAGATATCCAATTTGACAATGATAGAAAACAGAGAAAAGCAGCAAATCCTCATATTTGAGAGGCAGGAACCAGTGAATGTTTTGTGTTGCATTTCTTTTCACCATTGAAAAATGAGTAATCGACTTATCGTTTCAGCTCTACATAAGAGTCTACATGTGTCTGGAGTGAGTGTTAATTAGCAGGGCACTGAGGGACAGGAGGTGTGTGGGAACAAGTTTAAGAGTTTTATGGAATTTGCCTTTAAAATTAAAATTCCAAGTGCTGCCCGCTATCCTAACAAATAATAACATTTGCTGATGCTGCAAGGCGGTTGTTCATCTAACCTTTTGAAATGAGGCTTTCATGTGACAAAATGTCCAAATAGTTAATATAACAGGTCCAAATGCTTCAGAAAGGCAGGTATATTGAAACCAGCTGCTAAACTTAACAGGCAAGCCACCAAATACGTCAGCAGGAAACTTGAACGGGACAGCTTGATGCTGAGTGCATTACAGGTTGGAACAACCCTGCAGGCAGCTCAGCATCAATGCACAAAGCCATCAGACATTCAACTTTTTGCAGACACACAAGGTTAGGAACATATTGTGGCACTGAAATTAAACATACACAAAAATACTGTATGTATATATAATACTGATATAAATGTAAGTACATATGATGGATATAATTAGACTTATAAATCTGCATCTATCACAGTGACAAATTATGATTAATTGAAGCACAACCTCTGTGAGGGAGAACAGTGCCGTTGACAGTTTTGCAATCCTATAAGTGCTTTGTATTTATGGCATATGACACACTGAAGCACATAGAGCAATAGATCACGTGCCAGGTGATGGCCAAAGTGCTGCTCGCTTAAACGCTATGTGATGATAAATTAGATAGCTGAGGAGAGGAGATGGGAGGAGAGAAGAGGACTAATAATAACCAAACATCATAACAATTGCTCGCAATCAGTGTCAACATTACAAGCAAGTTTCACCTGAGTGGGCACTTTTGGCTGAATGGATTGCACTTCCCCTTCACCACAAATCCAGTATCAAGTTTCTCTCTGCGGCTCTAATGCACAACAATGAGCAGGGGCTTTGTGGAACGTGATCTGAGATCTGTGGTTGGGGACCTTGTCAAACCTCAGGCTGCTTTCACATTTAGAACAACAGCAAGGGGATGAGGTGCTACTCAGCTCTATGCATGGAGATAAGCTCTGTAACGAGGCTGGAGCTGGCAAGCACGCTGCTGCTCTCCTCTTTGAGTGACTGCTTCTGTGTGTGTGAGGGGCTATGGAAGGCATTTACGAGAGAGGTTATAAACTGCTGCCGCAAGGAGGGTTTGACCACTGCCTGCCTTTTGTGTCTACACTGAGCAGCTAGTGTGTTGCGTCTTTTAAAATACAAAATGCTCTGGTGCTGCTATGTATAAAATTCTGGTAGTGGACAAAAGTTGCATTTGCATGTGTGAGGGTGTGCGTGCAATTGCGTTATTGGCTGCTGCATGCTGAGTCAGCAGGCTTCTTCATTCTCTTCTCCATTCCTTCCTTCCTCTCGCCCTCTCTTCCTTCTCGGTTTATTACCCCCCCCCATCACCCCGTCTCCTCTTCTCTAACCCGTATATCATCATTTTGTCTCCACTCTCTCATCCAGTGAGGCGTTGCATTAATATAGTGGGAAGTTGTACATGCATGCTTTTGACTGACAAAATGTATGCAAACACAAACATATGTACCTGAAACCTCATGCACTCGTAAACACAAACACCCACATGCATTATACATGCAATGCACAACTCATAAACCACACACCCATTTAAATCATGCAAGCAAACAGAGACATAAAGCTGCACATGCTTTGACAAAGTGTGTGTGCAGAGTGAGGTTAAAAACTCAATGAGGAAGGAGTACAGCCTCTTGCACACTTGCCTACTACAATGTACATTTTCTTCAAAATTTCAATATTTCTAAATCCGTTTATCTGAGAATAGTTTTTCAACACTTAACTTTTGTTTATTTATTTTTTTAATTGCAATGTCAGTTGTGCAAACGGATGAGTCAGGAGATTATGATGCACCACAGTGTCTTTGTGTAACAGTAGAGCTCAAGTGGCTTATCAACAAGTTGTATTTAATTCACCCTGAATAGGTGCTGTTCTAACTCGTACACTCAAGCCTCAAACTAAAAGTGAAACCTGATGAAAACCACTCACCCAAATAACTCTCGCAAATACTGTGCACAGGAGCCATCACCCACTCGCCTGACCTCACTCAAACGCATGCTCACTGACATGTCAAATGATGGTACCATGTGGAACCTGGTTTCCCTCGTTTTGTTAACATAAACACAGAAAGGTTGACACATAAAAGACTCCAGCTTTAGGACAGGAGATGGTCCATCCAACCCCTAGGTTTGTAATCGTATTCCCTCAAGCATCCATCCACAGTCTTCTGTCTAGCAGTGAGATTGAGGACACTGAATCATTGATGGATTTAGATGTGATTGAATTGATCAGCTGTGAATCTAAATATTCCCAATGCAGAAGATTGAATATCTCTTTAAGAAAGTCCACAGTGGACTCTTTTGACAGTGAGTGGGTTCTACCAGAAGGCACGAGTCTCACACTTGTAGGTTACACGTTTTAACCAGGTGTGGCTGCTTTCATTGTGGCACCATTGACTGAGTACAGCAACCTGAAGTGTCACTCAGGCTGCTTTCATATTTGGTATCTGACTGTACAGTGGAAAATGCAGACCAGATTATGTGGAGATTTGAAATCCACTTTCATTCTTCAAACATGACTGGGAATACTGTAAGTAACAAAACAGGAAACTAATTATTTTTATCCAACAGCTCTTGCAGACGTATTCTATAATTCAAAAGCAACTTCTGCAAATAGAGCTTGGTTTTGAAGAGAAGAAATTAGGGCTGCAACTAACAATTATTTGTTATTGATTAATTGATTAATCGCTTGGTCTATAAAACATCAGAAAATGCCCATCACAATATCCTAGAGCACAAGATGATGTCGTCAAATATGTTGTTTTGTCCAAGCAACAGTTTAAACCCCAAAATAATGTAAGGACAAGAAAAGCAACAAATTCTCACGTTTGGGAATCTGGAGTCGTCAAATATTTGGCATTTTTGCATGAAAAATGACTTAAACGATTAATTCATTATCACAATTGTTACAGATTAATTTTCTTTTGATCAACTAATGCCTAATCTTTGCAGCTCTGCAAGAAAAAGGTCCTGTGAACAAATCCATGAGGAATACAAAACCTATCAATTAAAGTTTACCATGATTTGACAAACAAATGTCCATCTCTATAATAGGCAGTTATATTGATGTATATGTAATTTCTTTAGCGTATCATTCTTTGAGGTCCATAAATGGTGTTTTTCATAGTATGTCAGAGGAACCACCATTCATTCCTCACGTCAGATAACATCATCATAGTCTTCACATGATCACAACAGGATACGTTTACACAGAGCTTTGTCCACTGATGTCTAAGCTAACATTTAATGTCCATGAGGTTTCATGCGCTCTGAACCTAATTAAGTATGTGTACTCACGATTGTCCGTGCTGTCATTTATTGTGCTCATGCTGTACGACAGCTTAGCCACTTCACTACATATCAGAGCCCATAGCAAACGTGTGCTTCAACACTGTGAAAACCACATATTCAATCATTACTGATAGAGTATTAAATGCATTGTGGTTAACTTAATGTCCAACTTAACAAGTGAGAAAACATCCTGTTTTGTTCAAGTCTGTGCAATTCGCTGTGCTCAAACAAGACCTCAGATAATGTAGTTGGCACTCTGACAACCCACCTCAGCTTTTGTGATGTATAACAGTAATACTCGTATTGCATTAGCTCAGCATGGCTGACCTAACACTGAACCCATCCTCTTCATCCCTAATATAAGCACTGTAAAGGTGGTATTACACATGCACCAAATAACCGAGGGCACCCTGACTGATTCTTAATTCACTTGACGTTAAAAATCTCACCTCATCCTTCACAGCTCTTACAGTATCGTGGCTTTAATAAATGGGGTCCATCCCATACTGTTCCATAGGAGGCAATGAGTCACACACTGAAACACACATACATAATGTAAAGGGGAGAACAGGCCTCATTCTTTGCATTCTCAGGCCACATCTGGCTTCACACATGGGGTCCTGAGCTACATTATACTTCTGTAGCATCATCATCATCATACTGTAGCATCTACCACGTGCAGACACTCCACCCCCACCCACGATCATGGCAGAATAATGAGCCGTGGGCCACATCCAGGCTATCTGCGGACAAGGGCCCCTCCCTGGCAACACCAACAGGGTGGAGGTACACAGGACATGGATGGGTGAAGGGAATATAGGGGTCCTTGGCATAGGGCCAGTCTGTCAGAGCATAACCTGAGCATCTGGCCTCTGACTGACATATTGTGGTAGGAAAGAATGGCGTGATGCTGCTTTTAGAGACACTGTGGTTTTGTAAGTGCACGTCCTCAGGTAGCTAAAGAATGCCACAATTTTCTACTCCATGTTGGCAGCATGTCTCTGATATTTCACAGTCTGTTGGTCTCATTTCTGAAAACATAATGTAGATGCAACAGTTCAAATTTGTAATAGCAGTGGGCGATAATGATCATATATACATATATAAATATGTATATGTTCCCATTCGGGAAAGTGTGTCCAAACATTTGACTGGTACTGTATAATTTGTCCACCAGCAGAGGTTTTGTCATACCATTTAAATTGAGGTAGCCATTCCTTCACGTAATATCTCAGGGTGCATTAGGCCATTGTGGGCAATGCTGCAAATCAATGAGCACGACTGACCAATTATTTTTGCATTAATGTGAAGAAACACTTTGAACTGTCAGTTATTTCACTGGATCAGCCCAAAACAGGCATTCCTTTCTGGTTATTGTAATAATTAACAGTTTAATTGATGAATCATTTTACAATATATTTTGATATTGCTATATCGGGGGGTGTTAGGCAGTCTGCATCACTTGCAATTTGACATAATTGCAATTAATGACCTTGCTGCCATGTCCCAAAAAGTACCTAAAAGCACTGATCGAAATCTAAAAGCTTCAAGACTATATTGATTGTTACAAATGGATAAAACTGAAATGTATGTTTGGATTGTAATCAGGGAGCACATACCATGTAAAAAAATAAGAAATAAATTCACACAGAAAATGGATGCTGTTGTGTATTGTTTGTTTCAGACTTTTGATATGTAAAAATTAAGTGTCACCAAAATATTTGCAATCTGTCAGCAGATTACCAGAAGGAATAAGATGTAAGATTAAGACATGGTTCTCTGGTTTTAGTCTTAATGAGACTTTAATGGCCGGGGTCATTATATAGCATTTTTAACTAAAATACATACTTCTACTTCTTAGAATGTAAAGCAATGAAATTACCATACCTGTCTGAACTGAGCCATGTGCCAAAAATAAATTCTACCAAAAATGGCTCCCTAAAATCTGAATCTTTTCACAGAATTTCGTAATTTACATCTTATTTATTACACCTGTTCAGTTCAAATGTTTGCCCAATGCAAGTATAGATATAGATAATGGTGTTTACTGTCTGTATCTTAAACCTACAACTGGATCTAATATTTGTTAACATCTGTTATACTCCCTCTCACCTGCCACATTCAGTCTGTTTCAGCCAGCCGGAGCATGTGCCTTCAGTTACACCTCCTGAGAGATGGGAGGCTCAGAGGCCACACTTCTGCAGTGCTGGGGCTCTAATTAGAGGAATGAGCTACTAAGCCCATTAATTAAGGGTGTAAATAAAATAACCTTGGGGAGCTGGGGGGTCAGTATGTCCTGTGATTGTGTGTCACCCACCTGAAACAGACTTGCTGTCAGTCCCCACCTGACCTGCGTCCACAAAAAGGCGCAAAAGAAGAACAGGGTGATTTCGGTCCAGGTAATGTATGCATTATCCAGGAGAGTCCGTTTGGAGAGCTCCAGACCGCAACTACTACAGTCTCTCCACGCGCCCAGCATTATCGTGGAGGCTCTGGTGATGAGATCCAAGTATCCCGGCATGGGCTCCACTTCCACCATCCCGGCGTCCCCGGTGTGACTGCTCATTGTGGTGCGGCGCAGTGAGAACAAAAAACGTGGAAACCGGAAAAAATTACTCCAATTGAGGGACAGAGGGAGTACGGGGAGCAGTACAGCCCAGACAGCGTGACTAATCCGTCAACCAGCTTGCTAGCTCACTTAAAAACTCTAAAACAAGCTTATCTCACCAGCTTAACCTCTTCAGTAGCCTAATTCTTTGTTTTCCAAATTAAGACATGGGCCCATTCTTCACGTTCAGGATAGTTTTATAAATGATAGCAGGGCCCACCAGGTCTGACCACACACATCGGCTATAAGGCTGTATTTGATAATCACACAAAACAATTATTAAATAGGGTTTTGACTATTAATACGGGTCATTAGCGCCTGTCTGGTGGAGGTTTCTTCTGATCATCATTCCGCTACGCACACGGGCTCATCAGCGGCAGGAGCGCGTTCTGGTTAGCCGCCTAGCTAACTTAAATCACACGCACACAATAGTGAATGGACCAGCATTGGCAGCAGCTTCCAAGCTAGCTAGCTCCTTGAATAAATTAAACTAAAACGTGATGTAGCACACATACATGAACGAATTCAACTTGTTTCTGTCGCCTTTCCAGCGCCAAGCCCAGCCAGCACATGCGATTATTGTGCGGCTATGCTGTTAACGTTAAACTGGGTCTCATCTCTGTCCGTTATTCGCCTTATATAACGTCTGTGAACCGTTATAGCGGCGGATTCCCGACAAACCGGCAAAATCTCACGCGAAGCCGCCAAGTTATTCCAGTTTAGAGAAAATGATAAATAAGAAGAGTATTATCCTGTGAAGAGGCTGCCGTCTCTCAGTCTTCTTCTCCTCATACGCCGCCGCTGCTGCTGCTGCTGCTCTGGAGCGGACGGCCAACGTGTTCAAGGCTGCGTTTTGACAAGTCGCACTTTGCTTTCAATGGGAATCAACTGGTACGTTAAAGAGGACAGCGTACGTTTATGCTAAGAGGAGAGAAAAAAACGCTGAGAGGGCGTGACGTAATTAGGGTCACTATCTTCCTTTTGAACTGTGTACTTGAACCGCTGAGGGTTAAAAAGGACGACTTAAAGAGACAGTGCAGATAAATGATTAATACAAGACTACACTCAATACACTTACATGGATCAAATGTGACAGGAAAAGCACCTAGGAACACTTTAAATTGTCATAAATTTCTATGGCTCAAATTCATGGTGTTTGCATGTACAGACAGCCTCACTTCACACACAACACAGGTATTAAACATTTATTATCATTTCAAAGGAATGCTTACATTAAAGATACAGTATGTGTTGGTTTCCATAGGAGAAATGCAAATTTATAAAGACTGGATACTAAGGCAGACATGTTTCATCTGCATTCAAGAGAAATTATGACTTCTGGTCTGGTTTAAATAATACAGCCAAAGCTTCAATTAAACACACTTTTTCTGAAGTAAAAATATCAAAACAAATGCAGAAATGCAGGTTAGAGAGAGAAAGAGGCTGTTGACAATTTATGGTGTTGTACTGAAGTTCATTGTTGAGGTGTCACAGCAAAAGCAGATGTCTTATGCTGTAGCGGTGGGAGCGTACTGCATCACTAGTCTGTCAAACTCATTCTCCTGCAGGAAAACAAAGTGCAGGGGAAACAGTTAAACATCAGGACAAATATCTGACCATGGGAACAGCTGCGCAATGCATGGTTTGTTTGGTAACAGTATAACCCAGTTTTAGCATGTTTATTTACATCTGCAGTCCTGCGTGATGAAAACACAATGTGTGACAAAGGCTAAAGATTCAGAGTTTAATGCTCTTATTGACTTTGCTCCAAGGACACCTGCTGCCCAACCATCAAAACAACCAAGCCAGGTAATTAAATTACAACAGAGTAATGGTTATGAAGGTTTATCACCAACTGTGAGTGGATCTTGTGACCCTAAATAGCCCTGGCCACAGGTCAGAGGCATCCCTGAGAATGAAAAGCATTAAACAACAAATGCAGACACAAGAAAGTTACCTTGGCTAAATAGTCTTTGAGGTATGGGTGGGCTCTGTGTGCATCTTTCAGCTGAGAGAGGTACCGATTGGTTACCTAGGGACAGAAGTAAACAGATCATGCAAAATGACAACAGTAAATAACAGCCAAAAAAGCTTCATAAACACAGTTTTAAGTCCGTGAAACCCTGTTTTTCAGGGACTTACAACACAATTGTCTGTCGAAATCAGAACCATTTTGTTTTTGCATTTGTGTTGTTGTCTGTGCTCGTCTCACTAGTTTGAAGTGGGTGAGGTTCAGTAGGAAAAAGGTGATGACAGTTGCGGGGTTGTTTGTCTATATTGCAAGGCCACTGTCAATCAAATATGATTAAAAATAAACTGTCCTGCGTCAAACTCTTAATAAATAATGCATAAGAATACCGTTTGCTTTTCAAAACTTTAATTGTTGCTAATTTAATCGTGAATATTTAACGTTATAGAGAAAAAAAATAAAGTTCTCTCATAAGCAATTATGAACTTTGCTACAACTATGGGTTGTATAGCTTCCAGGCCAGTATTGTAAAGTAAATTTTGATGAGAGCGAGAGGAGACAGAAAACAAACGCTATTCCATTCACAGTATAATATTAGACAATATTTGAACATCTATCATAGTCAGGAAGAAATATAGCACAATGACAAACTTAAACATTGCTTTGCTTAGATTTAGAAGAAAAAAAAGTTACTCTCTACTACCATACGTGATGATTAGGCTTGTTTCCTAAATTGCCTACATAATTCCAGTAAACCTTGAGTGCTAATCAGTTGTTATCACAGTTGGAAACTTTTTAATGATGGCTTTGAGTCAATGGTCAGCATTCTATTGCATTACTATCAAGTCCAACAAACAGATAATTGAGTCTTTATCTTATGAACTCTGAGTTCCAGGGATTATAACTCACACACAGCACTAAACCCGTAGAAATGCTTAGATGACACACATAGAAGACAAACGCAATCAAGAAATTGCTTGGTTGAATGCATTCGCCTGGTTTAATCAAAGCAAACACACATAAAATTGCTGAGAGAAGCATCTTGCACTCTAAGCGCAGAGTGTTACTGGACAAAGTTTTTTCAAGTCATCTTTGACTGAAGATAAGTTTGTTCTTAGGAAACTGCTAAACTGATAGCTGTTAACATGGTGCCTTCGTTAACAACTTTAGGTCCAAAGTCTCACCTCTGGAGCTTTGCCCAGGTGCTGGGTCAGCACTATGAGGTTGATCAACGTCTCAGGGTGACTGCTGTCCTAAAAGGGGGAAGAGAGAAAGACAGAGATGGACAGGAAGTGAGTGAGAAGCAAACAGGACAGCAATACAAACACAGAAGTTGAGACAAGGCAGTGAAAGACAAAAGTACCTTCTATTCTGCATGTTTCATATCACTAACTGAGACAAATAACTTAATTATATGACTTTAGTTTCCTATGTCACAAATACAGCAGACAACAAGGTGGTGTAGGTGGCTGTTGTGCTGTATTTCAGTCAAATGTTAACATCTGCCATGACTGGATTTATGAGTGTTGCTCCAAATGTGTATATTTCCACGTGTGTGCGAAACACTATAACTTCTGTGCATCTTTTACTTTAATTTCGTCCATTTATCACCATAAACACATTTGTCTGGTTTTGCTAGGCAGAACGTGAGCATTGACATTCATGTAAAGTCACATTATACTCTTGTTACGTTCTGTCTCTTTTGTAAAAGATAACATCAATGCATAACCATCACTTTGTAATAATTTAACCAGTAAACTTTGTGTTGGGCCATCCAGTAAGGTCATCAATGAATGGCCTGGCTCATGAAGCAGGAATACCAAGCTTGGTTTGAGGGGTATTCCCTATTTGCCATTCCACAAAGCCATGGCAGAGTTTGGTTAACTCAAGTCTGGTTTTCATAACTGTGTTTCTACAACTTTAAAAACAAAAACAGACCTGAGAGGTCAAGCACAGAGAACATCCATTCACAATGCATTTGGACAGAGAGATGCAATATTCACAAAATTGAGACAGAGCAGCGAATATTTAATATTTATATAGTATGACAGATGAAAATATAAAACTTTAAAATACAAAACAACACTTGTCAGGTCAGGCCAAGACTTTGGTCATTTATAACACGCAGGTCCTTAGGAGGACTAATACTATATTGGACTGCCAGGACCATCCACTCCAGAGGGAGTTTGAGCTACTGCCAAGCCACATTGAGTTTGTCCAGTGCGACGGAGGAGTTCTACACCGGGACTTTACAGCACGATTACTTGGAGGGCGAGATGATGGATCTCCATTTCTCATGCTTCCACGTTGGAAAGCAGCGTCACCAGCGTACATAATTACTGACGCCTACATCGTTACCATGCAGATGCAGGTTGGTGATGTCTAGACACACAAATCTGATGTGATCACTTGCAAATAACAATGCGGACAGTCTGTCTCAAAGATCTGATTTGAGAAACAAATCTGATTTCCCTGTGGTCTGAACAAAGCCTAAAAGATTCCATGTCTCTTTAATCCCAAGTGCTTTTGATATACTTAATAGCAATTAGCACTCAGCTGCATCCCTTGCACTACCCTGGCACATCTGCACACTTGCACATTTGTACTTGGTATGAATTTCCATCTCCCTGCACAAGTTATGTGGTTTATTGTTGGTGTTGTTGTTGATGTTGTCCTTTTGTATTCTGTCATTATGTGAACCCTTGCTGCATAACAAATTTCCCCTAGTGGGACAATAAAGACAACCTTGACCTTGAATATTTTATTGTGTCTTGTGGGTAAACAGTGTACACTGGTCAAACCATATCTTGTTATGGATAAAGTACACAACTGTGGAGTGTGTGGTGCCATCTGCTGTTACAATGCAAGCAGATGGAAGATTTTCAAATTGCACATTATGTTGTTGAAGGAAGAATCCACAGAACAGAAAACATTTGGCCTTATTTCTGAGACTTGTGATATTACAGCTTAAGTCTTAATGCTATTAGAAATAATAGCCTCATTACTAAGTTAAAAATGTCGTGACAAATTGGTATGCTACTGTGTGTCTATAAAACACATTGGTGACTTTCTTTCACCAAAGGTTGTTTGGTTTCATCAAAACTTCTTTAGTTGTCAGAAACAGGCTTTTTAAAGAACATTAACATAACAATAGGATACCTAATAAACTACTACACTGGTCAGACTGCTGGTCCTGAAGGCTCTGTTGATAAACCATAACTAATTTAACACAAATTTAAAAATAAGGAATATTATTATTTTCAAGTTGTGACTTCAAAGTGAGGAGAAGTTCAGATTAGCTTGTTTTAATTGTGCTTAAATATGCTAATACCAGCCTCAGAAACAAGCCGCTGAAAGCTTTAACTGAATAAACTCTGCATGTATGTACACCAAAGTGCGTTAAGTATGTCAGTTAATGTGTGATGAAGAGACAAAACAAGAGAGACAAAAACAAACAACTGTCATCTAACCTTGTCAAGTGCCTCCTGCAGCACTCCCTCGGCCTCCTCCCACTTGTTCTGAGCCATGTAACAGGCCGCCTGCCCGTTGAGGAGCAGCAGTGTAGATGAGTACTTGTCTGACATCTCCTGGAAAATGTAGTAGGCATCCTGCAGCTTCTCTCCACCCTGTAACAAGAAGCAGAATGCAATTAAATGTAGGCAAGAGGAAATCTAATCTGAGTGTTCAGCAGTGACTATGCTAAAAAGCAAATACTGTGTGTGCACAACCCTAGCCGTTTGATTGTTTTGTTTTGTAATGGTGTCAGGGGTCCACTATTCCTCAAGAGTTGGAAGAACTATAGTGTACAATACAGTCCTTCTTAGACCTGCCATGCTTTGGTTAGGTTAACTTTATACTGCACTGCAACAAACTACCCTGCCCGCTAATTATTTCAAACCTGAGCTTCAGCCAATCACAATACAACTTGGATGCTGATAATGTGATAAATTGGGATTTAATTTACTTGGTGTACATCCAGACACATGCCATTCACTCAATTATGTACGGAGGGTCTACAAATTATTCATGATAGAGCATTTAATTATAAATCAACTACGTGTATCATGGTGATGTTACACAAATGTAACTGAATCCTCACCACAGCAATATTAACCCAGGCTGTGGCCAGCTGGGTTAGAGTAGCATCTTCATCCTGCTCCTGCATCTTCTTCAGCTCTTTCCTGTCAATGACAAGAATATAACGTCAGTGTTGTTAGAGGAACACAGTAAATACTTTTGTGTACTTTAATGCAAAGTCTCTTTTTATTATAGGAGATCCAGACTTGACCATACATACTGTAGGTTTAAGAGAGTTTACAATGAAGAATATGTCCACTATCAAATGACATTACCAAACACATTCAAAAAGCACCTGAATATTTCCCATGAGCCTTCAAATAACAAAGCTGACATAACAATTCAATGCAAATCCCCCACTCTATGTGTTTGTCATACCTCGCCAGGTCAACACGATCCAGACTCAGCAACACCTGAATGGTCATGGCCATGCTGAAAAATAAAAACAATGTTCAGTTTGGTCAGTTTCAGGCTGCTGTCCTCAAAATGAAAGCAACCTTATAAACCCAGTGAACCATCACAGAGTTTTGTGGAGCAGATGTAGCCAAAACTTCAATTTACAAAACAAGTTGTGGAAGCCACACTTGCTAAACAACCCTCTACTTTGTGTTGTTGATTTTTCCTTAATATTGCATGCAACAAACTTCCAAACAAGACATTTAAGCGTGTAATGACTTCAGAATGCAAATTTTGTTAATCTCTCTCTCTTACACACATGCCATCATATTACCCTTGTTCTCTATAGCAGTAAATTTGATAGCACAGTGAGTCAAGAAGCAAGTTTTTTTCAGAAAAATCCATACTTCTCTCTCAATAATCATCATGATTAATCTGTGCATCTCATTAAACCCCTAGTTGTTGTTTTTTTTAATAAACAATAAAGCTTAAGTGTCAATGAATATATTATTGTGATAATTATTTCCTTCTGTATACTGAAATGTGCTGAATTATATATTTGCCGGTATATTTACTCATTTTTGGTGAACATAATCTTGCTCGTGAACAAAATCTGAGACTCTTTTTAAAGTAAAATCTTGATCCCTTCTTACCACTCCAGACTTTCTCCCTGGTGCAGAGTCCTGAGAGCAGCGTCAGTGTTTGACTCATGGTAGTAGATGGAGGCAGCCATGAGGAGGAAGGTGGTGTTGGCAGCATCCACACTCTTTGCCATCTTCTTGTCTAGATCAGCAACAATAGCATCCCTGCAAAAAAACAATAGCAGCGGGGAACTTGTTCATACAATGAGAGGAATTTAAACTTGAATCCTTGAATCACAATCAAGTACTAAGGTAGAAGATGAGACAATCAGCTAGAAATTCTGTTTAGTAATCTCCACACACAACTGAATATAGACTTGTAAAGGCTAGGGCTGGGTGATATATTGAGTGTTTAGGAGATACAGTATATTATAATTTTATTGGGCATAGAAAAGTATATTGAAGTAATCCTAATGCACTTTTGATGCAGCCTTCCCTTCACCCAAATCTGTGACATGGAGATAGTTTGACGTTAAAAGACAAACCAACCACTTTTGCAAACTGAACTAGAAAGCCACCAAAGTTGGCAGCACAGCTCAAGTATTCTTAATCACCTCAAACAGCATCTTTAGCATGAAATTGTGAAGGTAATCAGTCTCCTCAAACTCCCCCAGACACCTAGTTGTATTATTCTATCAAGATGTGATATGAAGAAACAACTACTGTAGTAATGTATCAAATCATCAGAGTTATGATTTTCATCAATACTGTGTGAAGAATTAGGGTCTGGTAAATACTTGAGACACTCACACCTAATATAAGCGTTCAAGTGGTAAAGTGTCCGTTCTCCAGAAACTGTGCATTCAAGTGGCATTGCATATCTGACTGCATGTAATACTTGATGCTTGGTCTAATTTTCATACTAACTGAAAGACTGTATTTACTTACTGTCTACACAGCATATTGAGAAAGACCGTTCAGCAAATGCAAATTCAAATGCAAGCTCTTACCTTTTGCTTTCACTGGACCGATACTCAGCAAACATCCTGACAGCCTGGAGCTCGGGTGGAGAGTTGGCCTTGATATCATCCAGGACAACAGCATACTTCCTCTGTAATAGCACAAAACACAACAGATCGGGTGAGAGCAGGTGAGGCCAAATAACTGACAGCGATGAATATACACGAGCTAACAGCTAAACTGAGTGTGACACATAACATTTCTACTTGAGAAAATTGGTTTACCTGGGCAATGTATGCTCTGTACAAAAACATGTCCCTTTCAGTCTCCTTCTCTGGTGTTGACGGCTTTAAAGAAAAATCACAGGCAGAATGTAATAGAGAAATATTCGCTAACATGTTTAGCATTGTTGCTCGAAAACGCCGTTGGCTGCCGTTAGACAGAGAGGTAAAGACGAAACAGTATATTTTAAAACATTCAGCTGATAACAATTAGATACTTACCTTCACCTTCTGAGCCTCGTTAATACACTGTTGATAACTGCCGATATAATAGGCATTTTTCACATCGAAGAGCTCATCAACATCACCCTGCTGCGCCGCCATGTTGACTACAGAACTTCCTGACACGTAGCAAAAATACGTCACTTTCCTGCTTTTCACCGAGGATTGTGGGAGGTTGAGTTCTACAACGTAAACACAGGTGTACGTTACAGAAATGCAGTTAGCGATAAGTATGGGGTAAATTAATTATATAGATAGATATAGAATATACTCTGGAAAAGTATTACTCTGTATTGTTTAGTACAAGTACACTATATTTATCAATTTATTTGTTTTAATTTAACTATAAATTTAACTATAATTGTTCAGAAATATTCATTTAGGCCCGTGCTAGCCTATTTAAAATGACAGGTGAATTGAAGGCTTACTGGGTTAGTAGTGTTGAGTTTAATCTCCACAAAACCCCTCCTATAACACTTGCTAAATTACAGTAATATGACCAAACTGTGATGTCCACAGGGTTGGCAGCTAGGCTGACTAATCAGTTGCAAAGGCACCAGTATAACTTATTCACAGACTAGATGTGGTATAATTAGAGCTAAAATAATTAGTCAATCAATCACTTAGTCACTTGTCTTATGTTATAATAAATTGGTTATTTTTGAGATTTTGACTGTTGGTCAGACAAAACAAGCGATCTGAAGACATCACCTTGGGCTCTGGAAAATTGTAATGAGCATTTTCCACAATTTTATAGACCGAAACATGTCGATCCACCCAGAAAATAAGCGACAGATTAATCGATAATGAAAATAACTGTTTGTTGCACCTCTAAAAATAATATTACCATCCATTGAAAATTGCATATTATAAGAAAAAATGACCAGTGTGGAATTGTTTGTTGTTTGTTGTTTATGAAAATACTATGAACCATATTTCTTTATTGTCTTGTGTTTTTGATAAATGCAGGCTGATTTTGACATACTTACTCACTTTTTGCACATTTTATATCCCCACCAATGAGTCTTCAGTGCACATACAGTGTATTTCCCCCACTGATCACATTAAACCAGTAGAGGGCGTGCCAGATCAATTTCACCACTGCAGGTGTCTTGTGTTTTATTATGACGGAGACTTGCAGCAACACAATAACTTACAATGTACACGTTATAAATATTGATAGGCTTCGTTTATGGGGTAGTATCACAATTGCTTAAATAACATTGAGGTATGACATGAGGTTTCTGACAAAAACCCATAGTGTTCAATATCAATGCTATAAAATTACCTCAGCGTTAAAATAACAATGCAAGAAGGCTATTTTGACCTCGGGAGTTCCTGTCTCCTCATTACACAGATGTGGAAAAACTTCCTGTATCCTAAAAACATCCGCTGACACAAATCTCTCTCTCTCTCTCTTTCTCTCTCTCTGTTCTCATAAATAATTAAATGTTATGAAACTATGAAATGTAAAATTTTGAAAGAATGTTGAAAATTGTGATGCAACTAAAAATGAAGTCTTTAAGTGTATTTCATGAATGTGTAACTTAGCCTAACAAGCCAGTAACGTTATATCATCTAGTCCATGACAGAAAAACTGCTCCCAACAGTTCCTGTTCATTGTTCCCTTAACACCATTTCCTCTGGGAAATTTTCAGCCTTGGGACTGGGAACTGGACAAGGATAATTACTGGAAACCCTAATGGGGGCAGGGAATGCGCTGGCTGTAAATGGTCCTTTCTTTTGGGCTGATTGGGTTGGTCCACTCCCCTTGTTGCTCCTTCATTGGCCCAAGCCAACATCAATCTGTTGATTTCCAGGTCCCCCTCAAGTTTGAAACTTTTTTTTAGGAGGAGGAGGAATCGAGTTACAACTAACTCTTGTAACCGATCCCACAGCAGCCGAGAGAAGAAAACACTCTTTCAATAATTTACACATCTGTGCCTGATACACGGTTACAGAACAAAAAGGAGCTGCGACGGGAGGACATTTTTTTTAACAGCGGAGATCCAACAAAACAAGCGAACAAACAAAAACATGCAGTGAAGCGACTTTTTTTCCCTGCTGCTGCCAGGATGAAGACTTGAGAGATTTTGTTCAGATTACCTTGTCATCTTGTCTGCTGACCACTCCTGTGTCCCACTGAGGGTGAGAGAGAGGTGAGTTCACGTCGCTGGCACGGTCGAGCGGTTTTTAATGAAACGTCTCATCAACAAATAATCAACGGTCACATCTGTTATCAGCGGCCTGTGGTCAAATCACTCCCGAGTTAATATTAGGCCGTTAAAGTGTTTACTGTTGTCAACGTAGAGCAGCGTTTTCATGTTCAACGGACAAAAATGGACTTAATAAGGCTCAGTTTTGTTTGCTAGATCACTTGTCTTTCTTTGACAGGCTGCATTTTTAATACAAAGTTAGCGGAAGTAACGGTCAATCATTTCAGGCATATCGGTTAGGACGTGATTCAAATATAGCATCTGGATAATGAAGCTAGCAGCAACTGGCAACAGAAATGGCTTCAACTTATTATGGTAAACAGGGCTATTGTAGGCTATAATGGGTGATTATTTTATTAATGAAACTGATTGAGTTATTGACTTAATGTGATAGGCCTTGGCAATTCATTAGCTGAAAGTTGTTAGGCTATAGATAGAAACAGAATGCTATTTAGCAACTACCGTGCATATTATTAGAAGATAAAAAGGGGAACTGTGTCACTCAGTTCATAAATTAAACAAGAGTTTTGGCTTTTTTTCCCTCAGAAGCCATCATGTGGACGATGGAGATTACTAATCAGGTTTATAAATTGATAAGTAAAAACATTGCAAAATGGCTAACTGTATTTGTTGTCATGTGAAACCAATAGTTGGAGAGTTTGACAACTTGTCAGAAGGCATGCCCACTTGCACCAATATCACCCAAATTTTAATTTTAGACTTTTGTAGGGGTTTGGACCATGTTAGCTGAATTTCTTAAGAAACTACTATTTAAAATTTTGGACATGCTTTGGTTGGAATACTTATTGCTCCATTATGTATTGTCAGTGTGTTGTAGAAATTGGATAAAAGATAAAACAATCTGTAGAGCACCATACCGAGAATATCATGTGGCCAAATGAGACGATATTTTACAAGAACCTTATGTTTTATATTTATGGTGAGTGTACAAAGTCTACATGATTACCATCTCACAAGAGATTGAGGAAATGCAGAAGAACAAGAAAAAAACGGATAAAGAAAATGCTCTTATCCCTGCTAGTTTAAACACCTAATAAGCCTCCTGGTGGTTCCAGTGTAATCCAGTGCTTATCCAAACCAAGACTGAAAAGGGTGAAGACATATGTTGAACACTGATATGTTTTGTAGCACATTGCTGTGTTTACATTGTAAAGCCTCTCTCCAGAACAAGGCTCGAGTGTGGATGAATAGCTTCACTGTGCAGCCAGGGCTCTGGCAGGTAGCAGCACACATTATCATGCACAGCCTCAACAGACATGTCAAATGAATTATGGCCTCAGATCAGGACTTGGAGTTGCCTCTCTCCTTGCATTAGCTGTATCAGTGGTGAAATGATTTGCCGGTTTTCGACCTACTCTGTTTTAGTTGCAGAGGCTTCCTTTGAGTCTTTGTTGTTGGTAGCAATTGCTGACAACCGCAGGGCCAAAACCACTATCACAGATCAACTGTAGGACTTTATTCGCTACTGCATTTATAATTATATCAGCCAATTTATGTCAAGATACAGGCTAAATAACCTAGGACTGCAATGATTAGTTGGTTAATCTATTATTATTATTAGTAGTAGTAGATTGACAGAACATTAATCAACAACTATTTTGATTATTGATTAATTGTTTGTCATTTTTCAAGCAAAAATGCTTTTATTGGCAATTTGAAGGTGTCTCCTTTTTTTTGCATTGTTTTCTGACATTTTATAGGCTAAAACAGTGGTTCCCAACCTTTTTGGCATGTGACCCCTTCAAAAGAAGCAATGTCTTCATTGTAAATCAAATATCTTTGGGTTTTGGACTGCTGGCCAGACAAAACAAGCGCCACCTTGAGCTTCAGGGAATCGTGATGGGCATTCTTTACTATTTTCTGACATTTTGTTTATATTAAAGATGAATCGGTTAATCAATATGATAATCGATAAGGAAAATAATCCTTAGTTACAGCCCTAAACTAATCAAATTCGTGTCCGTTGCCTTGGACAGCGAATAGTGAAAGTGAAATACAGTACAATAGAAGTACAATTAAAGTCCATTTGTTTTAGATTTCATCCATGACTGGTTTTAATGAGTACTTGCTTTTCATCATTAATCATAGCTTTGTGCTTCACAACAGCTTTATTATTGTTTCAGCACAATGAGATTCTGAAAGACAAGAAATAATAATAATGATATACAATAATTGCCAGTCAATGGCAGGATTAAGCAAATGCTGGTGAGCGTCCTCTATGTATATTTCAGTGTAATTGTATCTGTGCAGATCCCCTCCTCTGAGTGCCTTTTAGAATAGGACAATACAGTCACGTTGCCAGACATCCCCCATGCAGTGTTATTAAGGGCAGAGCTTGAAATTGCAGCAGTAATGCTAGAGACGCTGTTGTTCCTGCTGAGGAGAATCCATGGTAACTCACTGACAAGACAAGAGGTGTTTGACCTGTTCTTACTAGGCTGCAAAGTTCAGCTGGGCACACAGGTGGCCTCCGGTTTCCCTGGAAACCCGAAACACTCTGAGCATTTGGCCCTGTCTGAAAGAGCAGAGCCGCATGACCTGCAAATATCATGGCATTGTTTGAAATGGAGAGAGTGAGGGATGGCGTTATCTGCCGATCGACTGGACTCATTTGAGATCACACTTGAGTCATCTATTAGTCACAGCCGTGTCTCTCATATTGGTTCCCCCCTCTCTTTTCACTGATCTCCCTTTCTGCTGTTCTTAAAGCCAAGCACACTGGTATTTGCCACTCCATTAACATACTGAGTTAACAAATTATGCTCTCTGGACTTGAAGTGAAGAAAATTAGTCATAATGTGCCCTGCTCTTATGGTGGCCTTTTAATTAAAATGCCATAGGCCCAGACATCAGTCAAAGCTCAAGCACCAGTTAGCACCTTGGTTATGTCTTGCATTACTTGCAGCGCTGTTAAGGTGCTAATTATATTGTAAATAATACATAATTAAAACTTGGACATGGCAGTCAAAGTGAAGTCATGTGAGAGAGGTGACTGGTCTTTTTATTCTTATTCCAAATCAGCTCAGTTGTAACCATAAAACAACTACGCACTTGTACATTTCAATGCTAGAACAAATGTTGTCAGTGAGTGTTGTGTTGGCCCGGCTTCGGGCAGCGCAGCAGCTACTGTATTCCCAGCCTTATTATACATGCGTAACGCTGACTGATGTTCCTAAATTAACGGCGTCAGCTCACAGCCATCGTCTCTCACTGTACAGTATGTGCTGGTAGTCCACCCTTTATCCCTGTCCCACATCTCTGCCCCAACCTGTTGCACTGTAGCAGACTCCTCTTACCCTCCGGCCTATTTTAGTCCAAATCGGCAGGCTGAATTATTAATCCCCGATCCATTATATGCCGATGTGTTAATTATTAATTGTTCAGCGGGCTCTGGCAGATCTGAGAAAACTGTTAAAAAAGGGTAGGATGGGGCATGGTGTCTGAGCGAAAGGCACTGATTGCCTCCTTTCTCAGCAGAACTGCACAAGTCTTCACAGATGATGTCTGTGTGGGAAGATGAGAAAGCGACAGCACATAACTGCATAAGATCTACTTCATCCAAAGCATGCATGTAGCATGTTTACATATGTGCGTTGCATGTGATTTGGATGCAATTATAGCTCTCATGTCAGAGCCACTGAAGTAGACGAGTGTGTGTACAAAGAGACCATTACGCAGACAGACACGCCTGTCATATACAATTGTTAACAGACACACACACATCGTTCCCAGCACCGGCTCTCTTATTAGCAGTCAGCACCTCCTCTGTTATGCAATATCTCAAGAGAAGAGCGAGACAAACACTACAAAACTTGATGAAAGATGAAATTGCAGCGTTCACTTGTCCTGAAATCCTGCTGTTGATTCCCTAACGGTTGAGTGGTTCCAGTAGTACAGCTCATTTGAGTGGTTACTTGTCCTCTCTGAACACAAAGCACGGATGTACCTTATATAACAACCAGGATTGTCTATTGTTTCTCAAAGAGGAGACGGATTATATCATACAGCTGGGGAGAATCTGTGGAGGAAGAAGTTTTTTCGGATTCAAGATTTCCCGATAAGAATTCATTCTAATGACATCCGTAATGCTTTCGGTCATGATCAAAAAGCTTTTTTTCAAACTTTCTCTCAGGGGTCCACAGTTTTAGGCTTTTAGTCAAGCATACAAGGTATGGTTGTGGTCCTGTGGACTCCCTCTATTCACACAAGTTGGCTGTTTTTTATTTACCTTTTACTCGTAGGAGTTCTTCTAAAAAGCAGCAAAGCAAATACAATATGTTCCGAGTGTGTACACAGTACAACATCTTCCAATCCAGTTCAACAGCCCTGCAATAAATACTACCTTTATGACGCTTGTGTGTAGTTTTTGTTGGCACCGTACCAGAGGTGTTGATTCAACTCTGTATGTTATTGCTCGATTGTATTGTATTAGAAAGTGTTTTTATGTTATTTTGTCCGCCCCGCAAGTGGTGAATTATAATGCAATCCAATACTACAACAACACCACCACCACTAATACTGGACTCAAAAATTACCATAATTGTGAATAGAGATGAAATGATAGTTGATAGACAGGAAAATAATCTAACTATTTTGATAATCGGTCATATTTCAAGCAAACGTGCCAACAATTGTTGTTTGCTGCTTTCCTTTGTCTTGTGTGATAGTGAACTGAATATCTTTTGGTTTTGGACTGTTGCTCCGATAAAATAAGCAATTTAACGATAACGAGCTCTGGAAAATTGTGATGGCTATTTTCTGACATTTTGTAGACAAAATTATTAGAGAAAATACTTACATACTCACAAAACTGAACCTATAAGCTTCACAAAGATAGTTTTTTTTTTATTGCACAGCTGTTGTACAGGATTGCATTAAAGTCTGCAGATGTTGCTGTTATTGTTTCCATACTGGTCCATCTCTTGTAGCTACTCTTCAAACTGTGCATTTAATTGATTTAGAGCCGGGATGATTAGTTAATTAATGGATTAGTCGATTGACAAAATTAATTGGCAACGATTTTGATAATTGATTAATAGTTAAAGTAATTTTTTAAAAGTAAAAATGTCAAATATTCACAGTTTCTAATTTCACAAATGTGTATATATTTGGTGGTTTCTAGGTTTCTATGATACAGAAGAACTTTGGGTTTTGGACTGTTGGTCAGACAACAATTTAAATATGTCATCTTAGGCTTCGGGAGATTGTGATGGACATTTTTCACTATTACAATACAACAACAATTAAGCGATTTTAATTGAGAAAATAATCAGCAGATTAATGAATAATAAAATAACTGTTAGCTGCACCCCTAAATGTAATGAATTGTTTGCACTAATCATAGTATTATTTGTTTAGTTTTTGACCAGATTTTAAGCTTTTAAAATATTCTGTTTGTGATATTTAGCATTTTCTGAACAATCGACAGCAGCAGGAAACGGCAGGAGAGAGGAGACGTGGAGGGGTACAGGGGGAAGGACATATGGTAAATGTCAGCCGGACTCAAATGGGGGACGTTTCAGTTACGTGGTGTGTGTCTCTGGGTCACTGAGGTTTATGCTTTTAAAATGTGAAGGACTAAAATGAAGAAAAGAATCGTTGTGTTTTTCATATACCTGGAAAATATTAAGCATCTGAATGTTGACATAATATGTTGAGTGCACAGCGTAGAGAAGGTTTCTATCAATTATCAGAGGTAACTATGGACACGCATGATGTTGAGGGCAGGTTATAGTGGGTGTTTGTGTTGTGTGGTGCATGATTCTGGTATGACATATGTCTGTTGAGAAAGCAGAGAGCAGTAAATCCCAACAAATACACAGCTGTTCTCAGTAATCTGCTGATGGAGTCGTCTCTGTCAGGGTCACAGTGCCCCAATCCATGTGACTACTGATCCCTGAAGAATATGAAAGTCGTGACATTTTCTGCTGCCATCAACCAATCACTTGTAAGATGAAGTGTCATGGAAAGTTCTACAATCTCTGCCAAAGCCTTTTTAGCAACTTGTGGTGGCCAAGCACTGTAGAAACACATTCTTTGTTGGTTTTCTCTTTATGCTGGCTGTTATCAGTATCCACCAAGCTGTCTAGATTGGCAACAGGTATTAGAGTGGTGATATTTTGGGTGCTGTGGCCTCTTCTTCCTCATGAGGCATGATGGCATTGCTTAGAGTGGGCGGAAGCTACAGGTGTATCTAATTCCTGGCTCTTTCTCACCTGTCACACCTCAGCTTTAGTTTGACTGACAAGTGAGTGCAGTCGATGCAGAGGCTGCATCCTGGATCCCGCTCAATGTCCCCCTTTGGAAAACTAATGCCACGCTCACATCATGTTGGATTTACTCTAAATACGAGCAGCCAAAAGGCAAAGAAATGTTCACGTCAAGTAGCTTGTGTGGAATTATGTGTAGTAAAAAGTAGCTATCTCCTTTTTTGTTTTTCATGAATTGGTAAGTGAGTCGACACAGGCGACAAATACTGCAGCCAGTTCACCAATTTCAGATGTCACAGTTAACGTTAAATAGAGCTGATGCAATTAATGAGGTAACTAATTAGTTGGTCAACATAATAAAATTATTATTTATCAAGGAAAAAAAGCCAAGCATTTCCCGTTTCCATCTTCTCAAATACGAGGATTTTCAGCTTTTTTAAGTTTTAATATTGTAATTTGCATATCTTTGGATTTGGGACTGTTGGTTGGACAAAACAAGCAATGTGATGACACTTCTTGGGCTCTTTGAAATTGTGATTAAAATTTTCTCACACTATTTTCTGACATTTTAAAAACTAAAACACGCTGGAACTTCTATTTCGCTTATGACCACTTAAACAGAAGCAATGTCTACTCAAGACCCCCACAGTTTGTAGTTTTAGTATGATGACATGAGTTGTGAGCAGTTCAACATTTTTCCTTCTTGGGTTGTTTCATTTAAAGGATTCGAGATTAAAGGATCCAGTATTTCACAAGAACAAGACTTAAGAGTCTACCACCATGCAGCTTTGTGAGGCTGTACTTAGGCACAGTGGTGCTTTGAGTTAAATGATAACATCAGCATGCTAACATGCTCACAATAACAATGCTAACATGCTGATGTTTAGCACGTATAATGTTTACCATCTTAGTTTAGTGTGTTAGCATGCTAACATTTGCTAATTAGCAGTAAACACAGAGTACAAAGCTGTGGATGATGAGAATGTCATTAGTTTTGCTGGTATAAACCAGGCATAAAGTCTTTGTCAAATTTAAATTTCTACCTGCGGATAGCTCTAGATGATAAGTCAGAAGATCACAGAAGTAATTACAATTCATCCTGAGAGGAGCATGAATGTCTGCACCAAAGTTTATGGCAGCCCATCCAATAGTTATGGCCGACCCACCAACAGACCGACATTGCCATCAGACTAATTGATAATGAAAATAATTATAGCCCTAATATTAAAATTAGTAATAATCTGCAATCGTTTTCATTATTATACAGTCAATTCCTGGACAGTCAAATAAGTTACACAGTGCTTCAAAGTTGTTGCAACAAGATGTAGAAGTTATTTTTTACAGCCTTTATTCACTGCATCACTCTCAAAGGTCTCCACAGCGGCCGCATTGTGAAAACGCTAAATGAAAACGACACCCCGTAGGAGATGTCATCCCACTTACTCCCCTTTCCCCGACTGAATTGGGGAAAAGCTTTTTTGTGTCCCCAATGCAGACATCAGCTTTACCTGCCCTGAAACTCAAAGAGGCAAAGCAAATGAAACCCACATAATAAAGGGCCTATCCAGCTTCAATAATCCTCCAAGGACTAGAGAGGACATTTGGGTTATTTCCTCGTCATCACAGCTTCTTTTGCCTCGATCCCTCAGTCAGGCTGTCACACAGGGTTGACAGGGCTGCCGCCGTCTACACCTTCAGACGTGTGTGAGAGTCCCTGGGTACATTACCAAGGCTCCCTCACTGTCACAAGACATCCATCTTTATGCTGTGTAGAGTCCAGTTTCATTTCCATAAGTCATGTTTGTTCAGCTTTTGCCTATATGTCTTTGTGAGTGAATGTATGCTGGGGCTTGTTCTACGCGAATTGATGATTTTGTAGCTTGTCTAACTGCCGTAATTATGCTGGGGAGCTGTTTGGCTGCTGCAATCTGTCTTTGTTTTTCATTTCATCTTCAGCCGCTCAGCAAACCTGACCTATCAGAAATGTGTGCAGATGTTTGTTTGTGTGATTTCTGCGTGCAGTGATGGCTGTGGCTTGTATATATTTTGCAACAGCACTCAGCAGTTTTCTGCTGCTGTCATGTCTTGTTCTGCCTTAAATCCATTAAAGTTTTGCCTCTATAAATACTACGGAGACGCCGTGTCAGGGTTGGCCAGGCTGTCCCTGGGCACCGGACTTCACGGGCCATTTAGATTTGGCACTAACCACTCTCATGCTGCAAAGTCACCAAAAAAAAAAAAAAGATTCCTTGATCGAAAACCTTTTCATCACTCCGAGCACCTGTCCCCCGAGGACCTTTTTTCATGAAGCCTTTAGTTTTCTCGCCTTGGGGAAATGGAGGCAGGGGGAGAGTGAGAGCCTGAGTGAGGCCTTAAGATAAGAGTGCCAGGGGTCTGTTATGTCACTCTTCTTCAGCTTTGAGTGAAACCTCAGACAGACAATCCTAAGTGCCACCACGATAAAGTGTTTGTTTTCATGGGTGTGAAAGACAAACACTCCTCTCTCTCTGATTCTTTTCCCTCCTCCTCTTTTTCTGTTGTTCATCGGGCAGGCTACGCAGAGTTGACAGCAATGATGGCTCCGGTCCCCGACAAGAGTGGAATTTAATGAGCACTATGAAATCACTCCCCAATCTGAGAAAGAGGTTGCTTTTCTTAATGTGCCCATTATCCATTCGCACTACTCTAAACTCGTATACGTCCATCGGCAAGGGCGCAGAGAGGCAGAGAGGAAGGTAAATGAGGACTTACTCTAAGTGTTGAGATAAGCGGTTGTCCTCTTGAGGCTGACCGTTGTGATTAGAGGGTGACAGCAGGACTAAGCGATTGTTTTAAGTCGCCGCTCAAATAGAAATAAAGATCTCACGTTCTGTTTTCTTTGTTGTTTTTCAGTCTGATCATTAGTGTCTTTCTCCTTGGTAGCCATTTCACACACATTGCATCAGGGCAGGATTTTCTGTAACAAGTGCAGCTTGGCAAGTTTAGAGTTACAATCATGGTGAAACGGTCGATGGGGATCTGCCAGTGATCCTTGAATCAGCACAGCAAGAGGCCCGATTAAATGTCCAGCACCTGCAAAGAGAGAGGGAGTAAAACTAGATTCAGCACGAGACGGTATATAAATGACCTCTCATTCAACGCCTACGTTTCCCTGCTGTTTCAGGATTGATATATAACACCCCTCCACCCTTTTTCTCTCCATCTCTCTGCCTCTTGTGTTTGCTCTCCCTCTCCTCGTGTGTCTCCTCCCTGGGAAGCATCCTGCTGACACTCTCTCCAAGGAGTCTTATTGATATTCTTGGAGAGGCATTGCAGAGGGAGAGAGGGAGAGCGAGAGAGAGAGAAAGAGGGAGGAATGAAAGTCACACACTGTAGCAGCAGACACACTGCCTTCTAGTACCAACAACAGTAAAAATCACTAGTCACCCAGCAGGGATATGTCACCGTTCATTTTGTCTGCTGCGCTAATAAAACCTCTCCTGCTTTGGCTTTTTATTATTCTCTAGCACGTGGAAAGGCAATTTGCCAATCATACAGATTTTCAGTTAAGCTTTGGGGATACTGTCATGTGGAGGGATAATGCATAAAGATTAAACCCATATTGTGATGGGAATGGGACACTTTGCTCAAATTTTGTTTTGTTTTCACTGCGGCAGTCACACATTAGGCTACATTTAGCATGTCAGTGACAGGGAGACGTATCAAGGAAATATGATCTGACTGTTGAGCCTGTTTTTATATTTAGTTTTTCCCCTGAGGTGAAGATGTGTTTTACTTATTTGCATGAGTATTTCCTTGATCCCTAAGATGCAATACAATGAGGCTAGGGATTGTTTAAAAGATTTTCAGCTCTGGTTTTGTACAGATACCAAAACGACTTTGAGGAATATAAGCATGTTTTGTCTGTAGAGCTGAAAAGATCAGTTCATTGACCAAACTTCTCAATTGTCAATTGCAGCCTCAGAATAACTTTTGTTTAAATAAAATACTGCCTAAAATTGGCAAAACATTTTTTTTTATTATTAAAAAAGAAGAGCATTAATTAGGACTTGACAGTTTTCGATACCTGGTGTGACAAACACATGTTGAGGTGGTGGTGAAAGCCGGCGGCCCCCGCGACCCCCACTATCCATCGTGGGCGCAACCTTTCACTGAGTCACCCTGCTTTGGCACACAAACACACTCAGAAACAGCATCATACATAAATCAAGCAACACGCGTGCATTGATTGAGCTGGCACTGTCCGTCACACATGCACATAACTTGTTCTCGAATGCATTCAGCAGACGAGACCAGTGAGTCCAGATTACATTGTCTGCTTTGCGTGGTCGTGCTGTAAATGACTTTACTCCTGCAAGCGTAATGACACATTCTTCTCTAACTACCTTGTAGGCTCCGAGCCAGAGGGTTGCTGGGACTAATTTGACAGCTGCCACGGCTCATTATCTGATAAAGGGGACAGTTCTTGGCCCTGCAGTTTAAACAGTATTAGTGTAGATGCTATTTGCAATAACCTCACACATTGCAGGCTGTCAGTGTGTTATGTTTGGACCTTTTTGCTTTTGAGTTGAGACAGTGTGAGCTACTATCTAAGAAACGTCTCCTCTTTGTTCATTTTTAGTTTCATATCACCTGTAATAAACCAGGCAACAAGCATGTTTTCAGTCATCATTTTAAAAAAGGAAAGGAAATATGTCCATGTCGTTACATGCATAATCATTTAACTTCCTGTTTTCCTCTGTCTCATCTTGACCCAGACTTGACCATGGACTCCTTCAGCACCAAGAGCTTAGCCCTGCAGGCGCAGAAGAAGCTGATGAGCAAGATGGCCACCAAGAGCATGGCCAACCTCTTCATCGACGACACCAGCAGCGAAGTGCTGGACGAGCTGTACCGCGTCACCAAGGAGTACACCCGCAACCGCAAAGAGTCCCAGAAGATCATCAAGAACTTGATCAAGATGGTGGTGAAGCTGGGGGTGCTCTACAGAAACAACCAGTTCAACAGCGAGGAGCTGATCCTGGTGGAGAACTTCAGGTAGGCAGCACTCTCATATCTGTGCGTTAAGTACAGAGCAAGAGCCGGAGTTGATTAACTTAGCTTAGCTTAGCATAAAGGCTGGAAGCAACAGCTAGCCTAGCTCTGTCCAAAGTTCAAAAATACACCTGCAAACACTAAAGCTTATCTTGTTTGTTTAATCTGTACACAAACAGTAAAAATTACAATTTGTGGTTTTAGAGGGAGTTGCATGCTGGAACTATTTCTTGATGGATAACAGTTTATCAATCCGCCCAGCACAACACAAGTTTGGGAAATCGCTGTGCCCAGCTGTTGTTTACCGAAAAATAGTTACAGCACCTGACTCCCTGTAAAAACAGGTGACAAACCTTGAGAAGCAACAAGGAGCTGGTCCTGGTTGAGAGTTTCAAGAAGGGAGAACTGCAGTTCAAGTGCATTTTTGTGTGCTGGTGGAAGCAAATTAAGGAAATTGACTTTTACATCAGCTTATATATTTTCCACAAAAATAGTAAAACTCAGCTTGGAGGCATGTGAAGCTGACATAAGTGCACAGTATGGAGAATGGTGATTATATTAGCATGGAGATGCATCGCTGCGAAGGACAATACTATAACTGATATAGGGGGGTTGTGAAACTTTGTTAAAGAAAATCACAAGACAGTAGTTTCTATTTTTACTTCCTTCTGCTGCTCCAGTCAGAATTAGAAACTGACAGCCTCTCCCCGCTCTTCTCGTCTCACAGGAAGAAAGTCCACACTCTGGCCATGACTGCGGTCAGTTTCCACCAGATCGAGTTCACCTTTGACCGCCGCGTCATGAGCGCCATTTTGAATGATTGCCGTGAACTGCTGCACCAGGCCATCAAACGCCACCTGACAGCCAAGAGCCACTCGCGGGTCAACCACGTGTTCAATCACTTCGCCGACTGTGACTTCCTGGCGGCTCTCTACGGGCCCTCGGAGGTTTATCGTGCTCACCTGCAGAGGATCTGTAACGGGGTCAACAAGATGCTTGACGAGGGGAACCTCTGACCTCTGCCGGCCTCGTCATCAGGCGCCTTTACCTCTAGTCACCCCTCATGTACCATCTTGCAGATTTCTTTTTTTTTTAAGGTGACAATCATGGACATTTTTATTTTTCATTTGTTGCTCTGTGTTTGTGTGTGCCTTTCAGCCATTACTGTAACACTGAAATTCTCCTGGCTAATTAGTCCAAAGTCTTTTTCTTCTCCAGCCTAACTTTTTGATATTCCACAGTAAACAAAACCCAGCAGATGTTTGTTTTTGTTTTTTTAAATGAATGTAAAACTTCATGCTCTTATCAGTATATTCAGGGGTAGGAGCCTTGACAACTGTGCCTTGAAAAAAAACGTATTTTTATCTTCATTCCAAGGGCGCACTATGCTTGCTCTCTTACTTAATCAAAAAGACATGAATCCAGGCACAGGCCTTCAGTTATATCTCTGTAAGGTGCTTTTAATGGACGAAAATGGTTTTGGGAGCACCAGGAATAGAAGAAATACCCAAGGACATAAAGAAGTGATTTCTTTTGTTTGTTTATTTTTTTCTAAAAGTAGTATTGCACTCAATCCTGAAAAAGCGCTGTACTGTACTTTCCTGCAGTAATGAAACCATGTGAAGCACGGCAGTTTGAGTAATCCTGCTTAGTCTGCATTTTACAGCTTTCACCATCATGCACTGAAGTCCACTTTGTAGAGGGGCCAGGCTTTTGTTTAGAAGGCACCCATAAACCCAGTTTTGCTTTTAATAGTCTGGTTTACAGCCACCACAACAAAGATGAAGTATTTGGGTCATAGGGGGACCATAAACATGAAGGAATTTGATTGTGCTGTGTATTGCTGATTGTCTCTGCGCTGACTCGAATGTCTCGCAGGCTGTGCGCTCCTCTGCTCAGACAAGCTTCAACTTTTTTTTGTCCATAAATGTCATAATCACAGCAGGGGAGCGGCACGATGTGGCACCAGGTGCAAAGGTTCTCTGGCATTTTGTCAGAGGGGAATAAAGCACGAGCACAGTCAAACTACTCGTCATAATAGATGTTGGAGCCCAGGGTCAGCTGTGTTTCAGATTTATCGGCGTTGCCTCAGGTTTATCCAAAAAGCACTAAAACTCTGGTTCGAAATTCTGACAGATCTGAACTAAAAAGACTCCCCATGAGCAGTCAGATGAAAGGCTGGACGAAAACTGCAGCACCGTGTGTCTATGAAAAGGACCAGGCAGGGTATAGAGATCAGAGCAGAGACAAATACAGTACCTGATTGTACTCTCCCTCTGCAATTATAGCTCCCCGCTCTGGGGTGGTATAATGGCCTGTAGCCTGCCTCTGTCGAGCAGCCACTCCATTTCACCACACAGCAGCCTCATGTAATGTGATGGAGATAACCATCTCTGTTTGCGCAATGCAAGTCCTTTAACGGAGTGAAAGATGTTGTTGTGTTTCTTCCTTATAAAGCAGCATATGAATAGTTACTACTATCCCTCTCGAACCTCACATAATAGCTGTCTTTCCTTTTTGTCTATGTGTTTTTGTATCACTGACTGAGCCTGTCTGGGAGATTGTTTTGTGCTGCGGCCTCATTTTGTATTCTGAGTGAGTTAGTGTGTGTGTGTGTGTGTGTGTGTGTGTGTGTGTGCGTTTGTGTGCGTACCTGTGAGAGAATTGGAAATTGAGCCGTGTAATAAGCGCTGTGCTTTTCCAGATAGGATTGCTGAAACTTTAACTTCATCCACAGCAGCTCTGCCAAAGAAAAGAAGACTGATGTTTCTCAAAATGCAGTCTTTCTCCAGAGGAACATTTCAGACAAAACAGTATGCACTTGATAATTATAACCCAGCTTATGGTGATAATGAAGACAAAGGTGGTGGCTGTTGTGGTTTTGGTCCTTTTTTCTTTTTTTTTTCTTTCACCTTTTTAATTCTTAAATGACTTCCCTGAGTAGATTCTGACTGCATCATTTTGGGAGGCTTTGAAGTAAATCCTTTTTCCTAAGTCCCCAAAAACAGTTGACTTTAATTGTCTTTGGATGCCATTTTCTTCAATCCCTTCACATCTCAGGGTTAGTTTAAATCTCCCTCGGTTTAAAATCCATGACATACTAAGTAGAAATCCCCAGGAACCTCTGCAGCAGCCCCACTTGTTTTACTAAAGGCCTTTTTAAATTAAGCATACTCATCATGTTGCATTTTTACTATTGTGAATTGTGAACTGTTTTTATTTTCACTCATGTACATATGATTGTTTTTGTGTCTCTGTATTGTATCCAGGCACAACAAATATAATACAATTTTACTTTTTTAAAAGAATACATTTCTTGTCTTTTTTTTTTTTCCTCAATCAAGCACCGAGCGTCTTCCCATTAGTGTGCTGGATGTTGGAATTTTCTTGCCAGATCGGGGGGGGGGGGGTAATCTGACTATGTCTGACCTGGATTTAATCAGCCAAATCCCTTCCTCCTGCTCCCAGTGTTGTTAGGAAGCCATGAAAGCAAGCACAAACCCATCTGATCGACAGACAATTCAAGTTTGGGACTTTTTTTCCCCACATCCTGCAGGCCCACGCCACGGTCAAAGGCAGTACAGGAAGTGAGTAAGATAGAAAGACTTCCTGTTTCTGTTTTTGGAAACTTAAACATTCAACTCGGCTTCAGTTTTATTTCAAGCGTAGCATGAGTAACGCTCAGTGTGAATTCAGTTTGAGTTTAATCTGATATTGACTTGACTACTTCTCAGACTTTGGAATGATAATTTGGCCTGTAGCACGTCTGCAGATCCTCCCTGCAGCATACTTGAAAGGCTACCGCAGTACCAACTGCCCAATTATCTAATGGTCATTATCTCAACATGCTTCTTTTTTTGTGTGTGTGTGCGTGTGAATGCACACTCCAGTTCAGAGAGTTGTGTTATGACTAAAGCCACGTCTCATCGTCTCTGTGTGTGTGTGTGTACTTCTTCCCCTTGACATAACTGCATGTCAAATACAGCAAAAACATCCAGACATCAACTTTAATGATTCATTTCTGCCCATCTTCGATTTTAGGGCAGTTGTGTAAGAGGTAAAGGCAGAATAAAAGAAGTTTTTTGGGGGAAATAAAAAGTTGAGGAGAATTTTAGTTTGCTTATTTTTCCTCTTTCCAGTGTGTGTGTCTCGCTCAAACACTTTCTGAAAATTAAAATTTGAAAATTACAGTCACGACGTGATTATCAGCGGATATGACTGAGGGCTCTTAATACATTTTGGTGAAGCTAGCTTCCACTGGGGCATAATTATCATTTCTACATAATGAAGTGACTACAAAGGAGCTGTCCTGCATCCTAAGAAGGAGGGAGCTGAAAATGGACCCATTACTCTTTCCACTCGTGTTCAAGCACAGATTAGTGCGTTATGATTTGTGGTACAGGCTTCTTCCAACCTGGACTAAACAAAGTCGAGCTGAGCTACTGTAGCAACGTACTTTTCTCTAGGATCAAATTTGACAAAGAATGATTCTCTTGCTTGGCTGTGCACACGTACATACAACCCCGTTAGGAAGGACAAACCGAGCCGGATTATCGTGGTCCATCCCTGCAAGGATACAGGCAGTTGGTTTTGGCATGACGCTCTGGCTGGCTGTCAATACGGGCGCAAACACCCTAATGTTTGAGTTCTGGGTGGTGCAACAAAACAAACCACAGGGCATTGTGTTCAAACAGCAGGCAATGCTCTGCACTCGTACAACATCGCACAGTCATAGTTCTAGATTTTCTTTCATCATCAGAGCCAGCGAAAATGCCTTTTAGGCCTAATGAGTGAAAAAGGACTGGGATTGCAGTCAAAAGATGAGTGGCACTAAAGAAGAAAATGATTCAGCTGGTTCAATGATGACAGCTTTATTGTACTTTTCAAACAAAACCAGCAGAGAAATATGTATTGGTTGATTTATGCTGCAGCATAAATGAGAAGCGGGTTCATATCCACGGCAGCAGATAACGAGTGACTTATTGTGTGAATATAACTGAGGTTACCTAATACCTACAGTATGTAAAACATTTTGTCACGTTTTGATTTAGTCACAACATTCTCTGTTTTTTGTTGCTCATTTCTATGGAAATCTATGTGTCGAGGCCGACATCCCAATCTAACAGCTACGCCCATACTTTCTAAATCTTATTATAGTGTGTGCAGAGCGTTAAAGGAGAAGCCTCTTTTACACCAGGCCTTTGCTGACCTTTCAAGCACTTCGACATTTTTCCTCAACACCAATCTCATGTAGGTTAGCTGGCAGAGCAGAGCAGAGTGAGCGCTGCTTATTATGTATTACTTTGCTTTTGTAGTCCCTCCACATCGTTACTCATCCAGTATGCTTAAAGGTGCTCTCCCCTCTGGCAAGCACAGCTATGACAGTCAGCTTGGAAGTTAGAAGTCTTTCAAAACTCTTTTTTTCCCCCCCGTCTTCCTCCTTTTCTCTCTCTCTTTTACTCTTTCTTGGTGTCCCCGCGTCTCTCTCTTCCTCTCCCGCTCGAGTCCTCAGAGAGCACCTGACTGACGTGTTGTTCAAGGATGAAAAGCACGGCGGAGGGGAATCCAAAAGCAAACAACACAAAAATATACATGAGAGGACGTGAAAGACACTGCTGTACACACACACACGCACAGAACTCAGTGCCGAAGCCCAGAGGATTATCACCAGCGCGACACTGGACACTGCAGGGAAGACAGCATCTGCTCACTTCCATATTTAATACCGCAAAAAAGAACACTGTGTTCTCAGGAAACTTCTCATTTTCACTTTGTGTAGATACAGAGCCAAATACAGTGGTGCAAACACATATCATCCTCTCCAAACTACACATTTCTGCTGTCCAGGTGGCTACAGAAAGTTCCCAAGTGCCTAAACGCATTCACACTGTGACTAAAAGGAAATTTTGACAGACATGGGGCCTTTCAAAGCACTGCTTTAACATCTATCTTTTCCACCAAGTTATGTAAGGTGTTCAGCGGTGTGCTCTCTCTCTCTCTCTCTCTGTCTGTCTGTCTGTCTCTGCTCGAAAGAAATTCAACCAGGAAACTGTATCTGCAGTGGCAGTAAAGTTCAGCAGACACACATGCGTGCAGCTGAAGTGTCCCAGCACACACGCTCTGCTGCTTCTCGATGGGCAGTCGGCCTGTTACAGGACTCAAAACAAGCAAGGGAGCGCTACAGGAGGCAGTGAACAAGGTTACTAGGAGGCCATATGCTCTGTCTGTCTCCCCTCTGCTCCCAACTGCTCCACCGATATTGAAAGCTACATGATGGTGACAAAAAGGCCTCCTGTTTGAGAAGAAGAGGACATGTTGGGAACACTGCAGCAAACAGAAAACTGTCTGCTACAGACACAGTTTCTGTCTGCTTTTGTCCTTCAGTCACTCACACACATATTTAGCACATTAATATAATGGATGGAGCAACCGGACTCAAGAGGCTGCCCAGCCAGACAGCAACTCTGAAAGCCACTGTGACAGCTACTTATTATTCCACATTGACTTTAAATTGGCAATGATTATTATGCAATGTTTCGCTGCCATGTTACTTATGGACCTCACAAAGTGGGTGGCTGATTGGAGGGACTTTTAAGAGACATGAATTCAAGGTCTTTAACACACAAACACGCACACACACACAAACAAACAGAAATGCATTCAGGGAAGGTTTTTCTGGAAATTGCCACCTTATTGGGAGGTTATTGAAATGTGTAATCTATATGTTTTCTTTTGGTCTGACTACTTTGCTTCCAAAATGTACAAAAAAAAAATGAATGAGGAACATTTCATCACAGTCCTGTGAAAAACCATGTATCTCCAAAGTGTCAACTTTTTGTGAGCCGAGAAAAACAACCCTGTTTTTAGTTTTGTGACGAGTCTTTTTTTAGTCAGCCCAGTGGGTGTTTAAATGGGTTCGATGGGTACATTATGCTCAAGAAATAGGAGAATTTTATCAACACATGTAGTAACACTTTCAGTTTATTTAAAAAAGAGAGAGATTTGGAGATACATGGTTTTCACTGGACAGCAACCTACATCATCTTGAACAATCAGGTTTGCGGCAACAGTGAATAAACCCAAGACAAGTCTGTTGAGTTTAGCTTGTATTTAGCCTTTTTATGTGTTTTTATATGTGTGTTTGTGTGTGTGTGTGTTGTGTATCTGCATCTGTCTTTTAATCTTATTTATTTTTCATGATTCTGTGATAAAATTATTAATTTTGCATGAGACTGTGCTCTTCAAATAAACTTGAACTTGAATGATTAACCATTATTTCAAAGTGAAATTCGGTTTGAAATTCTCATTATGCCAAACCTTTTTAACACTGACATGCACTCACATATAGATATATACACTCAGAGTTAAATCTTTAAGTGCAAATGCAACCCCACCACAGCACAGGAATAGACTTTGGTTGTGTGCACCAGCATGTCGTGAGGAACAATCCTCTAAAAGATTAATAGTGGCTGCTCTATTACTTCCACTCTTTATAGTTTGTTTTTTTTTATTATCCAGAGTAATGGTCATTACTGTCTGACAGCAGTCTGTCGACATGTAGGCAGGAATCTTCTTAGCCTGCAGATTACATCAAGCCTGTGTCTGTTTTCTCTCCCCACACACATACCTGTATAGTAAAATATGTCAGTGAATGAAGTCATATTTTAACAGGGCACTACCAGAGGAATAGATTGCCATGCTGACTAACAGCATGACAGATGCTTTGAGTGTCTCACTGCTGAGTGACAGCAAACTGTCAGGGCTTTTGTGTGGCTGTGCTGCCGTCTTTTCATTTCGGATGCTGCCAGAGAGGGAGGGACCCATCCATGCAGCCGCAGTTGAGTGAAAAGGCACCTAGGAGGCATCTTTGGGCTTGTCAGACACAAGAAATCTAATCCAGACAGCCAAGAATTTGAATTTGAATGAGAAACCCGAAAATAGCAGCTGTCTCTGCATAATTGGAACAAATGGAAGTTGGATATGTGGCAGAAAATAAAACAAGAAAACAACTGGGATGTAACGGGACACTATTTGCTGACAGTTAGAATAATCCAGGGAGAGCTGTGCCACAGGCAGGCTGTTGTTTGTAGCCGGGCAGCTTATAGTTTCTGTCAAACTGGTGCTGATCTCTGATCTTGTAGGTCGCAATTATGTGCCCCCCTACTCTTCCTCCTCCATCCCTTCCTGCTGCCATCCTCCCCTACTCCTTTAAACCCCCTCTGGTATCCTAAGCAGCATTTAATTGTGAAGGGCTGAGCCGAGGAAGGAGTAATCAGATGAGAACAGAGGCAGGGGGAATCACGTGGGTATACACTGGCTAACGGGGGATTAATAACACTAGTTCAGCTGCTCTCCCTGGCAAATGGGAGGTGGGGATAAGGAGAGAAAGAAAGTGACAGAAAGGGGAGGAAAAGAGAGAGTTGAAAAGACAGAGGACGATAAGGGGTTCTCAGATGAGAGTAACAGGGAGAAGAGACAGAGATGGGGAGAGAAGAGGGAAATAGAGAAAGGGAGTTAGAGCAGTGAGAGGGAGTGGGAGGAAGAAAGAGCGAGGATAGGAGGCAGCGCAGTGTGTGTGTGTGTGTGTGTGTGTGTG